>NW_023591209.1:0-128063 GCF_014843425.1 Jatropha curcas | reverse complement strand
CAAAACCAAAAGAAAGATGAAAAAGCAAATGGGATTTCTCTATAGAATCTCTATTGATTGAGATTGGCCTCTCCCTTTACCGGACATGCATCATGACCCTTGTATCATGTATTGTCTGTCTTGCTTAGGGCATCAAGGGTCCTCTCTCTTTTGTGATAAGACGGGTAAATTACATTTTGATAAAAAATTTTATTTAAATTCTAGTTACTGTACGCAAGGAAATTAATTATTTTGGCAGCGTTACTTGCTTTAGCTGTTTGAATAACTAATAGCTATTTGATCAACTTTTCATAAAACGCTAAAAGCTAAATGTTACAGGGGTTGACATTTTATAAATTATTATCTTAATCTCTAAAAGTTAGTTCAAGCATTATGTTAACCAATACTATAAAAAATAACATTCAATGAAAATGCCAAAAACTACTTTAAAAACTGTTGCAGGACACTGCCAAAATGTTACTCTCTTTAATCCACTTTAATAGGAACATTTGCTCTTTTCATAAGAGTTAAGAAAATGATTGGAATTCATTGATTTCAAAAAATACATGGTAGAATATTTAATTTGCTATTCTAGAATGTTTAAATTGCATTCTTAAATGTAAAAATAAAAATAAATTACATATAATAAATGTACATAAAATTGAAAAAAATAATTAATATAGTCTCGAAATCCTAAATGAGCACTTAAAATGTAAGAAGGTAAAATTTGTGGAACGGAGAGAGTAACTTCTATTTAATCACTAAATTTTAAGAGATGCCTTAACATGTTAATGAAATCTTAGGATAATTTGAATTGTAAAATTGTAATTATGATAATAATTGCTAATTGGACATTAAACTTAATCCCTAACAAAAATTTACATGGGAAGGACAATAAGCAAAGTGAGCGTTTATTATTTTTTTTCTTATTTTTATCTTCCATGCTTAATTAAAGAAATCTAAAATTAGACTAAAGTAATTTATAAATCACATATTTAATCCAGTGCTAAGTGCATATTTGATTTCGATTTAGGTAAATACCAAAATTCACTTCCTCTTACTAACACACTAAACTAATATAACTAAAATGTACATTAAAGTTATTAACTTAATTAAAAATAAAATAAAATTGTTACCCTGATCAAATTTTGATTAAAATTCAGTGACCAAATTACTAATTTATCCTTCTGTATTATATATTTTTTTTCCATCACAGTATGTGACTAAATAAGTAAATATAATATAGACTTGTGGGGGCCCATGGGCCATAATGATCAGTGATGTGATTTTTGTGGGCCCACCCAGTCAAACAATAATTTGATGGGTAATGCTTGAACTTTTAAATTAAATTAAATCATTGCTAATCGATAAAAGAATAACAAAAATGGAAGAACTATTAAAAAAAGGTGAAAAATTATAAAACTTAAGGTAGTATTATTCTCAAGGTGAAAAATATTAATATTAAAGCATGATATTTTGTTACTCATAATTGATAATATTATTTTTTATAATTAAATAGTTAATTTAATTTTCTCTTTTATCTTGTATTTTTATTAATATTTTGCTCTCTCTAATAAATAGATAAATAGTAGTTATATACCAAAGATTTTAAAATTTTCACCAATTATTATTATTATTTTAGTAAAAGACGGCCATACCTTTGTTTTCTCCATGTATTTTTATTGCATTGGCTTGATATATCATATATGGGACGAAACTAGACGAGTAGACGACGGGTGTTGGTAAATGTGTCTCGATATAAAAAAATTGCCTTTCCAAGGTCTTCTTTAACAAAAGGGATTATATTTCTTTTTCCAAGGCCCAAAACGTTTTTGAGACTCGTTGGGCCCAATTTTAAAGTCTCATATTAAAATTTAAAATGATAGTCGACGTTCAAAAAGATAATTTATTTTTTATTTTTACATAAATTAAAAAATATAGTTAAATAATAATTTTATTCATATAATTTTTATATTATGCTTATCTTAAATAATACATGATTATTGAAATGATAACTAATAATTAATAATAGTTATTGAAAATAAGGTGATTTATTAAGATATAATAAAGAGTTCAATGATTAACTAGAATGCAGAAAAGAAAAGTGGATTATATTCTGGAACAACCAAAAAGAAAAGATGGAATATCTTTTTGGGATGGAGGAAGTTATTTTACTACTCGCATCCAAAAAAAAAAAAAAAAGTTTCACTCCTCCACACAAATTGAGAATGGATAGTTAAATTAGTCAATCATAGCATTTATCCTTTTTTTTTTTTTTCTATATATACCTTAATATTAATATTCTCTCTGTTTCAAAATATAATATAAGTTGTTAAGGTTTTTATATAATGATTAAGAAAATAATTAATTCTCCTAAATTATAATAAACTAAAGGATAATTTGGCCAAATTATCCTTTATTTCAAAACCAGTAGTTGCTTGTGAAGTATTTATAGTATTTAGTATAAATAAGAGCAATATTAAAAAAACATCATTTATTACTTCTTGAACTACACAAAATGACTTATATTTTGGAACATAATAATAAACCAAAAACCGACTTATATTTTGGGATAAATAAAGTAATTTTTTGATTAAATTTTAAAATTGTTTAGAGTTTTTTAATAAAAAATTAATATCCTGACACATGTTTCAATTACTTTATATTTAACTAAATATTTAATAGTATTATTTATATTAATTATTGGCACAAATAACATTATAAGGGTATTGTAGAAAATTTAATTAAAAAAATGAAAATGGAACAATTATTTTGGAACACCTGGTATGAAAAGCGAGATTTTTTTTTTTTTTTTTTTTTTTTTTTTTGGAAAATTTAATTTAAAAAAAATGAACAATGGAAACAATTATTTTGGGAACAACCTGGTATTTGAAAAGCGAGTTTTTTTTTTTTTTTTTTTTTCTTTTTTTTTGAAAGCTAGAGGATAGTATTATAGTTTCTCAATTTATAACGTTTTTATATTATTGTCTTAAAAAATACACCAGTTGTGTTGTATTTTAACCCACTATATGCATAATTGGGCCAACATTTTTTTTTTTTTTTTTTTTTTTTTTTTGAGCTAGAGATAGTATTATAGTTCAATTTTAACGTTTTTATATTATTGTCTTAAAAATACACCAGTTGTGTTTTATAACCCACTATATGCATAATGGCAACATCAACTCCGGTTGTTTTCCAAATGCCTTAGCTAGCTTTCCGGTTAGGTCTTGACCCAATTCAATATACCTTAGTTTCGCTACAATTTATGTAATAAGAGAAAGATATCTCAAGGTATTAATATAATACGAATCTTAAAATGAGATTAATTTCATAGTCAAAGAATGTGACTCCATTCCATTTTAATAGCGATAAACGAACATTTTACCATTTTAATAGCGATAAACGAACATTTTACTTTATTCTACTTTAAGTATTTATTTAGAATTTTGAGGATATATTAATTTTTTTTTTCAGTTTTGGTATATTGATTATTTTTTTTCAGTTTTACTCATATTTATTTCATGTTTTGTGACATAATTAAATGTGAAGCTTTTAATTTTAAGACGGAGAATGTAAACATTATTGTATATATTTTTAGAAAATCAATGTGTTGCAATCATTTTCTTAATTCTTGTGAAAAGATCGAATACTGCTATTAATGTTCACTAAATTTTAATTAATAAAAATTTATAATAAGATTATAGTAAATTTGTCAACGTACGAAAAATAATTTACTTAGAAAAAAAAGTAAACATAAAAAAAATCTGGAAACCAAAATTTTGAATAAATGAATTTATGAAATAAAGATAATCTTAATATGTTATATTTCTGTTAGGTCTATAGCTTGTATGGTTTGCATTCCATTCATATAAATGAGAGACAAAAGTAGAAATATTAAAGGTTTTCACATGAAGCTGAAAAATAGGTTTCATATAATTATCGTTTTTGTTTATTTTTGCCATTGTTATCAACACGTGAGAAGTGAGTTAGTGCATTTTAAACATACAATTGCAAAGATAGTACAATTGATTAAATTATAATAGCTAAGCTTGAAAATACCATTTCATAATTAAATTAAGTCATCAATCGGTTAAGAACTCAAATGTCATCTAGTCGATAAAACCTTTAATAAAAGTCCAATTATGGAAAATCAAACACAAAATTGCTTCATTGTGTTCTTCTCTATTATATACCTTGCACAAAACCCAATTATCCAACTACACAAACAAAATTGTAACATTCACAGTAGTTACTCTTTATAGGATATTCAAAATAAAAGATGTAAAATCTATGAATCTGAGCTTTTAATTTTAAAAACATAGGATCATAAGATTCAAATATGACAAGTCAAAGCCAAAGCTGCATATAACAAAATATGTTTCAGCTTTATGTTAGTTTTTATGAAGCATGTTTTCATGTTAATGTCATATATATTAGCTTTTAACAGTAGAATTTTGCTATGAAGTTTGTTTTGTATGGTTAAATCCAATATTTCTCGTAGTACTACTATTCCTTCAATGTTTTTTACGAGTCATAATTTCTAGAACATAAATTTCGAAAATCAAAACTACTAACATGATGAGCTTTTGATCAAATTTAGTGAGCTATAATAAATACAATGTAATATAATCAAATGTATTATGAAATAAATCCCAAATTACTTTTTCTGATGACATCTAAAATATGTTTTCATAAAATAGTAACTTAAACACAAATGATAAAACAAATTCTCAATACAGGTTCTTAATACTGAATTACTGCACATGAGAAAAAAGCAAATAGAAATAGGAAGTTGGATTATAGACCTTCATGTCACCTGGAGTCCTGTTAGCAGATGAAGGGCTTCTCTTGTCAATTTTATATTCATGCATGATCCAATTAGTTTTTGTTGATTCTTTTGGATTGTCTTCAAAATACACTAGTGTTGTTTTATAACCCACTATAAGCATATTGCTTCTAATGTGTACATCAGCTCCTGTAGCTTTCCAAAAGCCATTGCATGCTTTCTGGTTAGGCCTGACCCATTTCGACATTTCCAATTTCTTGGAGTAAAAAAGCACATAAAACTTTCCCCTGCTCTTTTATACATCTCTGTTCATATGATTCAAAGTACAAAATCAAATATGAAAACAAAATTATAAATCAAAACTTACTACTATCCCAGATTCAACTCCAATTCAAAATTAATACTCAATAGTTATATGTCACAGATGATATCAAACAACGTACCTGTATTTGCAATATATAGTATTCACCTGAAATTATAAAAGATAGATTTCATAGAAATTGTGAAAGAAGATTGATTATCTCTAAGAGATTTCTGATAGTTTTAGTATGTATGTCAATAACTGTCAGTCTTACTGCAATGTATATAACATTAAGAAAGATAATTTGACAGCTATTGATGAAGATGGACTAACAAAACATACAATGCTTAAAGAAAACGTTTTTTTGGACTCCTGGGTCCTGACACTACGTTTTAGCCTTTCAAAATATAAGAATTTCAGAATTATATTTGCCTATGTAAACTGTTAATCGCAATGGCTAATTGCAACAGCTGAATCAAAGAATCATAAAATATTGAAAAGGGTAAATACACATACCAGATCCGTTGAGGGTGATATTGATAAAGATCAATCTCAGGGATTCGATTAATGGGTAAAGCTTGATTGTTGATTTTATTCATCAAATAGCATATAATTAACCCTTGATCCAATGAACACAACCTAACACCGGGTGGGAAAGAATTTAAATATTCTTCCACATCGAAAGCTCAGCAATTCTCATGATTTGCGCTAAGCTGCAACGAAATTCTCTTTTCCTCTTCCAAGGTTGAAAGCTTTGGCAAAATTCCAAGGTTGACCACAGGAAGATATAGTGATAGTGTGGCCGTGCACATATCAGCAAATATATATAGCCTTCGTTTTCCATGCCAACGAAAGAAATTAGTTCGCATTTATACTTATCACTGGAGTATTACCAACGAAAGAATTTAGTTTGCATGTACACTTATGACTGGAGTATAGTTTGGATTTTGTCACGCGGAATCATCGTGAAGCAGTCAGTTTATAAATTTTATTTTGCCAACGAATAAAGTTTTTGCTAATACATAGCGTTGTTTTGCCAACCAATAAAAGGAAAGGGCCTCAAGATATTTGGCGCCTTAAAAATTGTTTTGAGATATTGGAGCAAAGTTAAATTAACATGCTATTAACCGAAACTCTTTTCACTAGACTTCTCTTCTTGCTTACCCTTCTTCAACATCTTGGGTCTGGGCTTCATGGGCTTCAAGAACTGGGCCTGCAATCTAACCGTCTCTCTCAAAACCCCAATTAATCTCGCTTCAATTTCTGGCCCATTCTCCTCCACCGCTCCCAGCCACCTCGCCACCGCTTCCACTGTACTCACGCAGCCACCGCACGGCTCCTTCCGCAACACCAACTCCGAGTCGTATATGCTCCCTCCTTCCATTTCTTTATCAAATCCATCCAAACAGACCCTAGTGGCGAATTTAGTTAAATACCCTTCGCTCGCGCTCACCATCTCCTTCGCATGCTTCCACGTGGCATCAATAGCGATCAAAACTAAAGGACCAGTTTCGGCATTTCGGAATTTAGTAATCGAGTTTTTGAGTTCAGAGAGTGTGATTGCCGGCGAGGAAGGCGTAGGAGGGAAGAGGTAAAAAGTGGCCGGAGAGGGTTTATCATCGGCGAGGAGAGGGTGGAGGTTAGGTTTTAACTTGCGGGAAATTATGGAGGTAGCATTGACGAGAGATTTGGTGAGAAGAGGCGTAGTGTTGAGCTTATGATGAGACTCGTGCGGGTGTTTGACTATTATGATCTGAGTAGCCGTTGGGATTGGTGACGCTGGAATGACGTGGCATAGACAGACAGGGAGTGGGCGGTTGCAGTTATCACAGATTGAGCGGCGGGACTGAGACGGAGGCGGCGATTTATCTGATTCTGATTCCATTTTGGAAGGTGCTGATGGTGGTAACGGTTAGTCGGTTGATTGGGGAAATGAAAGAAGGTGTTGAAGGGGAGCGTATAAATAAATATAAATTCTGATAGAGCAAGATGAAACGTAGTGCCGTTTATTCAGTCTTATAAAGAAAGAACGGTAACGTTTAATAGTCTTTCATTTCCATCCTTTGAAGCTATATATGTCTGCGCGCAAGCCCGCAAGAAGCTGAAAATATTGAATAAAGAAGAGAAAATGACGAGTACAAAGTTGGAATTTGATGTAGGGGAAGTGGACAATGCTCAATTCGATCACACCCCATATTACTGGTATTTTGTTTCATTTCGCTTAACAATTTTTATTGTCTTTTTATTCTTTTACTATAAAACTAAATCAAAACTAAAATTTGATGTAATTTATGATCAGTTTCTTCTTCCTTTTTTTCCACCATTTCTATTCGTATGCCTACCGATTTAGTGTCAGCAAAAACTCTAGCAAGGTTAGGATGTTAGGGTTTTGGGTTTTTCATTTTTTTGGTAAGCTGATACATAATTTTCCTTCTTATATTTCGTCACTTTTGGTTTTGAGAATTATATGTTGTGTAAGTTTTTCATGTTTTATCACTTATGAATCATTTATAGGATTCTAATCTGTTAAGCTGTCCTTTTTATGTTTGCTGAATTTTGATCTGTTGATTTCTCTGAAAGAAAATATTTATTGCTCATTATTTTATCAGCAGATGATCTCTGAATTTCTTGATTGGTTTCTTTTTTTTTTTTTTTCTTTTTCTTACTGTTGGTTTTGGTGTTCATTACATATATGTTGTACTATCTGTCTAAAGTTTACCCGAATGTTTAAAAAACAAGGTGCTGCGTGTTTGTAGATCAGAAGGTAGAGTGGAGGTGTTTCTTTCTGTTTTGTGGTTATTTGCGTGCTTTTGGTCTCATGTTGCCACGTTTGTTACAGTGAGGAAAATGTATACTTCCTTTGTAAGAAGTTGTGCCAGCAGGGAATAGCAGATGCTGAGGGATCGGATCTCTTTGTTGCTTTCATTTCCAATGAAAAGAAACAGGCATGTATTATTGTTTTCTTCCATTTATGAATGTGTTCTTCATTATTCCTTTAACTCTAGTGGATTTCAGCAGATAACTATGAAATGGCTATCATTAGAAACTGTCAGCATTAGTCGGAGTTAACTTCATTTAACTTTTCTAATAGCATACTTACTATTGCAACTTGTGGTTTTGGTTATGCATCCTAGAATGAATTTATTTAGATGAAAGCATTAGTGGAAATTCATATATTACTTCTAATGTGGAAGAATGCCAAACTGAGGTCTTGATTGGTGAAGTGAATATTGATTTTTATTGCTGTTGTGGTTGTGGTGCTAATTACTGGTTCCCGCAGCTTCTTTGATGTGGCACTTTCAGAACTTGGTTCTGATTCCTGAACTTCTAAATGAAAATGTTCATAGGTTCCTTTATGGCATCAAAAAGCCAGCCAGAGAGCAGATGGGATTACCCTTTGGGATTATCATGTCATTTGCATTCAGGTGAGAACAATTCCTCCCTTTTATAAATCAGTGGGTAGTCTGGTAAATTGGATCCACTTTCCTTGGAGTAAAGGGATGGTTGAGTGCGTTTAAATTTGGTCGGCAGTGGTTATTTGCTTTCCCATTTGCATCCCTAATTTAAAGTATATTGAATTACAGAAAAAAAGAGATGTTGAAACCCCTTATTTGGTGTGGGATTTGGATTCAAGTCTTCCCTTTCCTTCTCCTTTGCCTTTGTACGTATCTGAAACTATCCGGCCATCCTTTCAGCTCTTTGCTGACTACCAGAGGTAAACATACTTTCTCATGCGGAGTTAAACTTTCTTCATAAGCTTATAAAAATAAAATGAGAAGTGCTTTTAGCTAAATTGCTCCTGGAGCATGAAACAAAATGGTCAAATTGTTACATGAAAGCTGGCTTCTTAAATTGAATTTGCATGCTTTTTCTTGGACCAGAGAGCATGTCATGCATTCTTGGCCTTCTGTTCTTCAAATTCTGCAAAAAAAATAAAAAAATAAAATACTACTACATTTATCATTGTTTTGTAAAGAACTGAAAATCAATCAGAATATCATACAATTTTAAAGATGACAATTTTTTCTTTTTTCTATTTTCTGGTATTAGATTCTTTAGGATTGTACATGCTCCATTATTCCTCCATTACTTTGCATCTGATAGAAGACACATGAAAGATTCTGCTGGGAACTGGGTTGCCCAACCTCCTGCTCATGAACCTATAGAAGCTAAAGGTAAGTTTTGTCAACAATCTTATCATTTTAAATGTGTAAAATCTGATTTCACTGAGTTTGAGATCTAGCATAATGTTGCTTAGAGCTCCTTAATATCATATATTCTGTTTATATGGATACGAATGGTTAAGGTTCAATCAGTTCTCATTGTTTCAAGTTTTCTGATTCTTATCCTGGAAATTACATACATAGTATTGAAACAAGTTTATTCTACCCCCTACCAAGCTGAAGGAGATTATCTACTTCTGAAGCTTTTCCTCTGATGGTAATATTTCATTTACATATTCGGAGGAAAATTTTTTTTCCTATGTTTCTTCCCAATTTTTTGTTTTTGTATACCTTCTTTCCCAACCTCAAAACTAGTTTGGGATTAAAACTTAGTTCAGTTGATTTTAAGGAGAAAAATGATGTCCTCTGCTCATTTTATTAGATGTTCAGGTTCAATGAAGTGACTCATTTTAAATAGATTAGAAAATGACCTTCTTTGATTGCCGCTCACATGTGTCTATATGCACTCTCAGTGTGTAGGAGAGGTTTTCCTGTTGTTTGATATGAAGGACTTTGAGGTATGAACTCCATTTACAAATGATAGAATTTAATTTAGTTATGTTAACTTTTTTTAGAGCCTACAAGTGTGGGATGCTTTGTGCACGGGGTCATCCCTATGTTAAATTTTGTGAAGTTTGTTCTTAGGAGTAAAATGAACATCTTCATTTATGCCAATGTAGAATTATGAGATTCCAAAATGAATAAAATTCTTCGCATCTAAACAGAGCTTTTAATGGCATTGGTTGTACACTAAAATAGAATGAGCTTTAGCATGACTTCAGGGTGCTATTCTCATCATTCATTGAATCTGCATATAAGAATTGGCTGTTTTAATTATCATTGGATGACTCTCAACCCTTACACACAAATGGGAAAAAGATTTCTGTTTTTATTTTTGTTAAATAGCGTTAATCAAGTTTTTTAGGTGGCTAAAGATAATTCATTTCAAGTTTCAAATACAGAATTTGGAAGTCCATGGTTCTATAGTTTTATAACGAGTTCCTTTTTTCCTGCATATTTATTTGCAGATGGGACTGTGCACAACTTGAATGAATACATGGAAATCCACGCCTCCGATGAGTTGACAAATCTGGGAGCTGATTCGATCAATTTAGTTTTCACTCAAAAACATGGTGTGGTGATAGGTGAAAGCCGACTCGAGGAATTCTTTTCGCAAATATCATCTCAAATATCTTGACCTTCGGTTGCAGTCAATTACATCGATAGCCTAGGGATTGCATGTGTAAGCTGTCATTAGCTTCGAAAATCAGATCTGTTACTTTTGAGACAGAATAAGCTGTTTTTACCACAGGTGCATGGAGTAAATATTTCTGCTTAGTTTTGTATGTTTGAGGCAGTTTTATGTTTAGCAAGTGTATACCATACATATGGTTGCTTTACATCTGACTGAGAGAACATTTGAAATTATAATTGTTCAAATTCTTTTAAACTACATCCCTCGAGTTCCTATTCCAGTAACATGGCCTCCATTGGATGAGATAAAATTTAAGTCAGTCCTGCTGGATCTTCATGACCAAATCCAACTCAAATAAAAATGAAAATAGCAATTTTTGCATCAATACTTCGAAGAAATGGTATACAAATCCAACAAATGTTAATGAGATTTTCTCACAAAATCAACAATTTTAGGACACCAGTGTTTTCTTCTGCTCGAAACCAAATAATAAGTGATGTCAAGAAAACAAAAGAACAAGGTGAGATGAGGCATATGAATTCAACTTTCATCCTCATTGTCTGAAAGCAGACAATCTTGAATTTGCTCCCTGCAAGTAAAAATTCTGTTAGAATAGAATAACACAGTTTCAAAAATGCAATAAGATGTTGCCTGGGGCGAAAAACAAAGCTAAACAAATTTGAGCAAAATGATTTTTTGCATATATTATGGAATGCAGGCTGGTGCTGTGCCTTCTTGCAGAATGTGAGTGAGCGATCAACAGATTGTCCAATATAGAGGGTACTTAGGATCCAAGATTTCCCAAGATTTATAGTAAATGTAAATTCTCACCTTAGCAAACTGAAATTGCGATCATTCTTTGCTCGAGCAACCAATTGCTGGGGTAAAGATGAATAGAAATGCTCCATTAATGAGACATCCTTGGGAAGTATTTGAAAGCGGCAACTTGAACAACATGTAGCATGAAACCTTGAACTTGTGCTATTTTTGGGACTGCTCAAACTCAACAAATCAGTAACATTGAGAGGACTATTGCAGATAGGACAGAATGACTCTGACGAAATAGATTCCACAGGCTTAAGATTATATCTTTTTTGGCGCCTTCGAGTAGCCAAAGGAACATTAGAATCATTGATTTCAGGAATTCTATTGAAATGGAATGGAGTAAGCTTTCCAGCTGTACGTACAATTGTACACTCTCGGGAAGGATTGTCTTCCTGCAAGCCAAATAGTTTAACAGTAACTTACTAATTGATGCTCTCTTCAAGAAAAAACAAAGCATTGCACTTCTATTAAAATGCTACAAAAAAAAGACTTAAACTAAAAGCATCCAGTTTCAAGCTATTTAACATATCATAGAATTGATTTTGTTTTTGAAAATAAGTATAATATATATATATATATATATATATATTCCCTTTACATTTGAAATACATGATGTAAAGTCCTACTAATGAAGACACTTAGTAAGAAATATTGATGTGTAGTGAAGGATACTTGTACCTGCAATAGAGAAACAAATGACGACACCAAACTGTTGATGCTTGGGGGAGGACTATTAAGTAACTGCAGATTCTTTAGACTGCCCTGCCAAGACAAGAATAGAACCAACAATTAGCAATATGCTAGATTTCTTCAAATGTTAACCTACACAGAACTCTACAGCGTAGACATAACTAAAAGAAAAATGTGAACACACCCATCAAGACGGCATAGCAAGTTTAGCTCTTGTGCAGTGCAGTCACGAAGCGGAAGCACTACTGGGATGTCCCACCTGGCATCAACATATTGTATATCTGCTGATAAAGAATATCCTTTTCCCTGTTAAAAGAAAAAACAATAATACCATTTATTTGACCCCATAAGCAATTTTAATAGTTGTTACCAACAATCTATTATGTCAATTAAAGACTTCTTAATTTAGTCTTAAGCTTAATGAGGAAGGTAAGTACTAGCTAGGCATAGTTTTATGACAAGCATACCTACAATTTCAAAGCAAGCTAATTCTTTTCTTCAATCCAGGTTATGATGAAAGAAACCTGGATCCATACATCTTTTATATATAAAATATGTAGCTACATTAACCTAAGGTGAAATTACTTCTCAATAATGAGATAGAATTTGCCATTGAAATAAGCATCATTTCAGATATTTTATATATGTTGAGCTTTAGTGGTGACAAAATTCAAGACTATATTTGCAAATGATTTTGCTGCACCAAAAAGAACTTTTCAATTTCAATGAAGTTTTCAGAGGCATTTGTTTTCAACATCATGAATCACGCTATGTGGCAGCTTTACAAAGATCATTTGATATTGTTTATAGGACAACTTTATCTCCCTCCAACCTCTTTCTTTTTGGTGCATTATCACATGCCAACTTTAAATATACTAGAAGCGTAACATCATGTAAAAGCATATAATGAAACAACCTAATGACCATCAACTAGCCCATGGTCATTTCAGATATTATAGCTGATCTCTCTATCCAAATTTTCATCTTCAAGTTCTGATCTTCTTTGAATTTTTGAAACTAATTATCAAGGAAGACAGTTGATAATATCAAAATCTTCCAGATGTTATTGAAAATTTCTTGTGCAGCCATCCTACTCTACTCAATTAGTTCACATACAAGGTAAGTTTTCGCTCTAATTTCCAATGCCCCAAATATTCTAATAGACCAAGAGTGCCTCTCTTAGAAGCATTTATACAAAATGTAGAATATAACCTAGGGGCATCTCTGAGTTATATGCTACAAACATGACTTGAAAGCTGTTATCCATAGCTCACTAGATTAAATTACAAAATAAAACCTACATATTTAAACAAAGAATGCATAACTTGAGGCCACTAGAAGACAAACCTTAACCGTCTCTGTAAGGACATGGCAAGCAATCCTTGACATGCATGATCCTAAAACAAGTCTGCTGTATCCATTTTCAGAAGCAATCTACAAAATTAAAAGAAAACATCTTGCATGAATGGATCCTTAATCTCTTTTGTTCAAAGCTTGCAATTGAAATAGAGACATTAGTTCAGACCTTTTGCAAGGCCAACGTCCGCAAATGCAGCAAAAGATCTTCTTTACCAGTGGGATCAGTAACAGCATTTAGTATCTTTGCCAGTTTGTCCTTGCCATCAATAGAATCTGAAGTATAGATATTTTCAATGGGAACAACATGTAACTTCTTTGTTGGTAGTGCTAAATTAGACACAACCAATTTCATCTCTCTAATTCCCTCATCAAATTTCTCAGAAGGAACTGGATAGACAGCACTTTCATCAATAAATGCCACTCCAATACCAAATACTGGCAATGATCTATCCTTACTTGCATCAAAATTCTTCTGTGCTCTACGTTGCATTTCATTTACAAATTGCAGAAGCACCCTAAAACACCACTACAAATTCTCAAAAAAGAATTTCCAAATAAAACAACATTTCACATACTTTTGCATAAAATGAGATCAATCTTTCAACTTTGTGATTATCGTAAACATCTATTCATATGTAACAAGAAAGAAGCTAAACTACACACACCTAGAGGCAGGGCCGCCGGAGAAAGCGACGAGGACATTATCGGAAGGGGTAACCATAGCATGAGAAGTAACGGCGAGCCTGAACTTCCCGTAAAGATTGCTCCTAAAGCAATCGCCACAAAAGCGAGTATCATCGCCTCCGCCTCCGCGGCCGCCAGAGGTAGCAGAAATGGGTTGGTTGGTCTTGCACTTGACGCATAAATTCTGTTGTCCATTACTACTAGTATAACTTGAACTACGATCAGTTGGTCGTGGTGAGTGTAGCGATTGTTCGACGTTGTCGTTTTTGTAACAATTGGAGTTGCAGCTTGAGGAATTGCAGGCCATGATTATTGTTCTGCGGGTGTTATGAACTCTCAGATTTTCGGTGTTGTTTTGATGTCGCGCGGGTGGAGCGGGTTTAACAGTTTTTCTTTTGGGTTTCGGATCGAGCGATAGGGTTTTTGATCGAAACGGAAAGGTCAGATACGGTAAATTAGGGCAGTAAATAAACTATCCTACTAGTAGTGAGAGGCTCGGGTTAAAAAAAAAAAAAGCAGGTTAGAACTCGTTCAATTAACTTAATAAGCTAAGTTTGAGATTGGTTTATTATAAAATTATTAAAAATAATTTTCATAATGAAATGGTGTTGGGCCTCAGCCCAACAGTCTTATGGGCTAAAGCAGGTGCTGAGAGAGAAAACCCAGAATATGGGTTTACGGGATCGGGCTAAACCGAAACTGAAATGCTCCGGAAACACAGTTCTCTGTTTTCTTTACTCTATCTCCGTCATTGTCTCTCTCTGCTTCCCCTTGTCTCGAATACCAGACTTCTAGCCTTCAACAGGTGCTCATTCTTTCCATATGAGGATCGTTAATTTTCTTGCGTTTGCTTAGGTGATAGCATTTCTGTTTTCTTTGTTTTTTTCTTTCTTTTTTTTTTTCTGGTTTGGATTTTCTATTTCTTATTTGTTAAAAATAATGTGGAAATCTTTTGTGATTATGTATTTTAGGTTTGCTGATTTAGTTTTACATTAAGTAGTTGCTGCCTTATACAAAGATAGAGGGATAATGGGGTTGCCAAATGTCTCTGGAGATTTATCATCAGAGATGGAGGTTGATGCTTTTAGACGCCTTTTCCCTCTTCGTTATTATGAGCGTCATCTTGCAGAGTCTATTCGTCCTGATGCAAGGCCACTCGGGAGTGCTAGAGACACAACACTAGCTCTTGGTTAGTTTAGCTTACCCTTGTTGTTTGTTTTGCCTGTTTCTCACTTTGTAACTTAGAAAGAGTTAATCTTTAAACGCATGATTATAATTTAATCTAATTTACATGTAGGGGCTGTTGCTTCTGCTGATGGGTCAGCTTTGGCTAAGATTGGTTCAACTGTTAGTGCATCATTTCTGTATATAAGCTACTTTTTATGTAGCTTGATTGTTGAACTTAGAGAGCTTATATTTTTCTTTTTTGTTTATTGTGTAGACTATGTTGGCTGCCATAAAAATGGAAGTGATGACCCCTTCCACAGACTCACCAGATGAGGGTTGCATAGGTTAATATTTGAATTATCATTTGCTTTTGCTATCTTCTTTTTATTTCTTTATCCTTTTTATCTTCTTTTATTTATTTATAGGATGTCAATACATAAACCTTGGTATTTTCAGCTATTGATTTCCACATGCCTCCAATTTGTTCTCCACTTGTTAGGCCTGGTAGGCCCGCTGAGGCAGCACCAGTTGTGGCAAAGCAGTTATCTGATACAATATTAAGGTAAGAAAATTTTCTTCAGTAATAGTTTCTGCTTCATTTTTCTTTTCTTTTCTTTTCTTTTCTTTTTCTATATTGGATCCCGGTTGGTAGTAGCATAATGTTGTTTATCATGTTGTTCTATTTTGGAATAACATGATTGACTCTATTTTCCCCTTATCCATAATTCTTGGAGAATGCCTGTTCATCTCCATATGATATGTCTTCTGTGAATATTATATTTTTCTATATTCATAGTCTATTAGTGTTATATTTGGGTTTCTTGTGGGGTTTGTGTATTAGCCATAAGTTTTCAGCCTTACAAAGATGGAATTTTTGTTGTATCCAAAAGAAAGATAGTTATCACTATTCAGAATTCTAGAACTCTGGATAATCCTACTCTTAATATTTTTGCATGAACCAATTGCTTTTAGCATTTGAACCTGGCCCTGCAACATTGTTTTTGCAAATTAAGAATTCTACCATTGCACCAGGCTGTTGCATTTCAATATGTAATGGGACTTTTTATCATGTAATACTAAGAAAAGAAGGAGCGAGATATCATTATCCATTTCACTAGCTCACTCTTTCTTTCTCGAGTAACACACTAGACATGTGAAAATCTCTTTAATGATGGTTTATGTCTCTGTAACCCATGAATACGGACTGGTATTATTGTTGTTATTGTTTTTATGAAGTGAAGTGATAATATCTTCATGCAAAGCCCTGTCTGGCAGGACCTGGTATTCCTAAGAGTTTCCGAGTATTGATATATGCATGTAAATGTGATGTAGTCATGTGAAACTAGTTCATGGTGGCAGAGCTATGCAACTCTTCGAACGTGTTTTCTAATAAGAGAAGGCTTTTCTAGTTTTTTGTTGATTTATAAGAAATCTTGATTTCAACAGATGTGCTAAAGAACTGATATATCCTTGCATGTTTTAACTAGGGGTTAAATTATATTATGTTTACAAAAACATTGGCTAGTTGTAGAAAATCTTAACTAATATATTGCTCTTAGAACTGGAGATTAAGCACCTTAACATATCTCTTTGCTACTTCAAACAGTTGTTAGGAATCAAGTTCAATGACACTATCCGTTTTCCCGATTCTTCTTCCCATAGACCAATTGCATTCCCAGTTCAAGATGTTTTGCAATGACAATTTACATGGTTTGTTGCAGTTCTGGCATGATTAATTTAAAGGAACTATCTCTGGTTAGTGGAAAAGCTGCATGGATGGCATACCTGGTATTGCGGATGATTGTTACATACTTCTCTCATATTTGCATCTAAAAATAACATCAAATGTTCTTTCCTTTTTATTTTTCCCCCAAAGCAGGATGAATGTGCACTTGGCATTCATTCGAGATTTTTCCCCTTATATTTCAATGAATGAAATTAAATTTTATCATAATTGTTGTTGATCTTTTATTTATTTATTTTTTCAGCATGTTTAGTTACCATATTATGGGTATTTCTATCGGACGTGAATTGATGCCCAAAAATATCTCTTGCAGGATATCTATTGTTTGGATGCTGATGGTGCTCTTTTTGATGCTGCATTGTTTTCAGTAGTTGCCGCCTTCTCCCATTGTAAGCTTGCCCATGTTTCATATTTTTCCATCATGTTGAAAGGCTTGTTGAAGTGCTGACTGACACAGCCAGTAAAAAACAGCATGCTTGAAAAACCTTGGACTTTATCTTTTAGCTCCTTATATAAATCATTTCCTATGATGCAAATTTTATGTGGACATGGGAGATGAAAGTTGATTGGTTTTGTACATAATAATGGGTTTGTTTTGCGTCTAAAGAAAACATATTCTTATTTAGATTTTTATCTAAGTCACTGTTTCTTTCCCATTTAGAGGATGCTATGTAGCTAGTTAAAGGGAAAAAGGACTATTATTAAAGGGGAATCTGTTCCCCAGAAGTTGTCAATAATAAGGATTGCTCTGATTTTAAATCATCTGACTATAACACTCTCTCTCAAATAATTTCTGCTGCCTGGATTAGATATTGCATCCTTCAATTCAATTGTCTATATTGCATACTGAACTTAACCCATCCATGAGCCTAACTAACGTTGAATGAAAAGTTTGTAGGCTAGTTGAACGTTTGCTCCTTTTCAAGATTGAACCAAAAGACTCTTCTTTTCTTTGTGTTGACATTATTATTTTGTGTTTATTAAACTAAATTTTGTCCATGGTTCAGACCTGATTTACAACTGCCTTATTTATTATACAAGTTTGATATTTTACAGTGCAAATACCCATAGTTTCACTGAATGATGATGGAAAGATAGTAGTTTTGTCTGAGGAAGATGAGATAGGAAGGTCAGAAAAGAAGCCAGTCAATCAGGAGAAGAGGAAGCTGACACTGAGTAGCCTGCCATTCTCATTAACATTCATACTTCACAAGAACTACATCTTGGCAGACCCCACTGCAGAGGAAGAATCTATCATGGAAACTCTTGTAACAGTAGTTTTAGATTCATCTGCTAGACTTGTTTCCTTTTACAAGCCAGGTGGACCAGTTCTTGCCTATACATCAGCTGTCCAGGTAAATTCTTTTAAGTATCTATTTTGAGCACCCAGAAAATTCAAATTTGATGTGAAGGGGTCTTTCTAATTCCAGTAAGTTAAGGGTTAATACAAATCATTTTCTGGCATGAGATTTCTTTGAAACCACCATGATTCAATAGATATGCAAAATGTGTTCATCATTCTAGATCTGTTAGCACTGTTCTAAAACTCAAATTTTTAAAATTTACAATTTTATTAGAACCCTTGTGTCATTGACAAGATCATTTCCTTGTCAATGATAAATAGTGATAAAGGTATTAGCTAGATGCTGATACAGAACTAACAAAATCTCCTATGACCTATTTGTATGTCAATTGTAAATGATAAATAGTGATAAGGGTATTAGCTAGATGCTGATACAGAACTAGCAAACTGGTCCTATGACTTAGTTGCATGTCAATTACAAGTTTGGTAATAATCTTTTTTGTGATTAAGAAGTGACTTCCTTTATGTGCAGGATTGTGTAGCATTAACAAGGCAAAGAGTGAAGGAACTTCAAGGGATTTTAGATGAGGCCATTTCTGGTATGGAGATTGACCGAGTTTAATGTTTTAAGTGCTGAGGGCATGTCCAATCAATATACAGTGTCCACTCTATCTTGTTCCTGCGGTGAACATGGTGAATTTTTGAAGTTAGATTATTAGATTAGACAAAACCGTGGTAGTGAATTTTGGTTGCAGCAAAATAGCTACTGTTGCATTTTCTTCGATCTTTATGACCATTAATGAGGATTTTCTTTTTTTTTTTTTTCAATTTTTTTTGCCAAGAGTAGAAGAAGTAGGGTGAGGGTTTGTTACATCTCATTTCTGGCTTGGAGCTTTCATTATTAATATCATTACATGTTAAATCTGTATTTATATATTAAGGGAGCTATCATTATTCAGATAAAATTTGGTTTGCAAATTCGGAGGAGAAGTAATTTATTGATTTAGCTCAAGCAAATAAACTATTTACTGCTGTCCGAACAAACAAATTGAAGGTTTAATAAGGATAAACAAACCAAACCGCCCTTAAAGGTTTGCTACTGGTCTATTTCTGCGACAACAGTTAAAAGGTTGATTAACCGTTATGGTAAGTATTCACAAAACCTTGGCCACAATTTTTGCTTGGCAGACTAACTGGACACATTGGATGTCTTATTGCAACTTGTTCAATATTTGTTGTATTCTCCTTTCCCCTGGGAAGAACAGCCAAGGAAAGGAAAAACGACAAAATGATAATATAAGAAGAGCTCCACTTTTTGGCTCTTGGCTCCTGGCTATATTGATGACTGAAGATTTTATTGTGTGTTACCAGTTGTTCAGTACTCTTGAACTAGAATTTGGAACATCAACAGAGTTAGGATTATTAATGGGTTAGTAGGTTATTGACTTAATTTGACAAGCATGAATCTTGATTAGTGCATTGCATTAGGATATTCATCGGGTGTTTGAGTGTCCAGTAGTTGACTAAAAGTTAAATGTTACATATGTTAATTTTTTATAAAATATTGTATTAACATATAAAAGCTAAAAAAAGGGTTTTGAAATCCAAAGCTGATGTGCAACCAACCGAATTAAATAATCGTTACCCTGTAAGATTTTTGAGGAGTCCTGCAAAATTTTATTAGCGTAGCTACTCTGCAAGGTCACGATGGAGACACGAGAAAGAGAGTCTAATGCTTAACATTTAACAATGATGAGCTCTTTCATACCAAAGAAAAGGAAGAGTTCCTTTTTAATTTTGTCAAGTTCATTCTCACCCTTCAGCCACTGAAAGTTGGGTGGAATATCTGGCTCAAATGCATTAGTAACGAGAGAGAGAGAGAGAGAAGGAAGTGAATGAGAAAGCAACCAGACAAAGGGCCCATGCATGGATTTAACTGAGCTTTTGCTCTGTTTACTATCTTCATTTTAACTCTGTTTTTCATTTTCGTTTTCTTGAAATAAAAGGGCACAGTACATGGTCCCATTTGCATTAAATTAAGTTCACAAAAGAAAATAAAAAATATCAAATTCCTTGTGAATGGAGAGAGACAGACTCAAAAATTGAAGAATCTTTTACAAGGCAAAAACAGGCACCTCTTACACTGCAAGAAAAATCTATACATTCACTTGGATCATCATCCACACTCCACATCACTTGCCTTATGCCTTATGGTATGGTACTTTTGGGAAATCCTATACAACCAATCAGATTTCAGGAAACTCCATCATAAAAACCCAAAAGGATAGATAAGTTGCCCATACCCAAATTTTTCTCTCTCCTAAAAACAAAACTCAACCTCATAAAAACAGAGTCCCCATCATAGTTTTTTGACTACCCATTTTGCCACGTGTTCTTCTCTCGCACCACTAATCACAGTAACAGACTGTTTCAATTCTCAATGTCACCTTCTCTTCTCTTACAACAAACTTATAAACACACACTTTAACCTCTTCAAAGAAGAAGGAGAAGAAGAAGAAGAGGAAACTCCCTCTCTCTCTTTCTTTATAGAAGCAAATACCCAGAAAGAAATTATAAATAAAAAGTATTTTTGTTTTTAGAGTCTCTCCTCTCGACTTTTCTATTTCTTCCTCTGTAATTTAGAAAACAGAGGAGGATAAACAGAGTGCTCTGTTTTTGAGTTGCTTGTTAGTGTAAAAATGGCTTCTCTTGTATCTTCACAATTTATTGTGCCATCTTCGAAACGAGACCAACTTTCTTCACTAGCTCAAAAACATAACTTTCTCCATTCATTTCTTCCAAAGAAAACCATCCAAAAAAACTCCAAATCAGCCTTGAAAGTAAAATGTATTGGAAATGGCCTTTTTACACAAACAACACCAGAAGTTCGAAGAATTGTCCCTGAGAAGAATGAGAATCAAAATCTCCCCACAGTCAAAATTGTCTATGTAGTTCTTGAAGCCCAATACCAGTCTTCACTTACAGCTGCAGTTCAAGCTTTAAACAAGACTTCCAAATTTGCGTTATTTGAAGTGGTGGGTTACTTAGTAGAGGAGCTTAGAGATGAATCTACATACAAAACTTTCTGCAGAGACATCGAAGATGCAAATATCTTTATTGGTTCATTGATCTTTGTTGAGGAGTTAGCATTGAAGGTTAAAGATGCTGTGGAGAAAGAAAGGGACAGACTTGATGCAGTTCTGGTGTTCCCTTCAATGCCTGAAGTAATGAGACTTAACAAATTGGGTTCTTTTAGTATGTCACAACTTGGCCAATCAAAAAGTCCATTTTTTCAGTTATTCAAGAGGAAGAAACAAGGGGCAGGTTTTGCTGACAGTATGTTGAAGTTGGTAAGGACTTTACCTAAGGTTTTGAAGTACTTGCCTAGTGATAAAGCTCAAGATGCCAGGCTTTATATCTTGAGTTTGCAATTTTGGCTTGGAGGGTCTCCTGATAATTTGCAGAATTTCTTGAAAATGATATCTGGCTCTTATGTGCCTGCATTGAAAGGGAAAAAGATTGAGTATTCTGATCCAGTTTTGTTCTTAGATAGTGGAATATGGCACCCTTTGGCTCCTTGTATGTATGATGACGTTAAGGAGTATTTGAATTGGTATGGAACTAGAAAAGATGCTAATGAGAAGCTTAAAGACGCTAATGCACCAGTTATCGGGCTGATTTTACAAAGAAGTCATATTGTAACTGGTGATGAGGGTCACTATGTTGCTGTGATTATGGAGTTGGAGGCAAAAGGTGCTAAAGTGATACCAATTTTTGCTGGTGGGCTTGATTTTTCAGGGCCAGTTGAGAGATATTTGATTGATCCTGTTACGAAGAAACCTATGGTGAATTCAGTTGTGTCATTGACTGGTTTTGCACTTGTTGGTGGCCCAGCAAGGCAGGACCATCCTAGAGCTGTTGAGGCATTGAGTAAGCTTGATGTGCCTTATATTGTCGCCTTGCCTTTGGTGTTTCAAACAACTGAGGAATGGTTAAACAGTACTCTAGGGCTTCACCCAATCCAGGTTGCATTGCAAGTTGCTCTTCCTGAGCTTGATGGTGGAATGGAGCCAATTGTTTTTGCCGGCCGGGACCCAAGAACAGGCAAGTTTTTTTTTTTATTATTGTTATTTTGACAAGAATTTTTCTTTTCTAATTTCTGTTTCTTGTCATTTTGTATATAATTTACTTAAACTCACTACTTTTTGGAACTATTTTAAGGATTTAGAATCAGATTTGTTTTGCATTCTTAAGGAACACAGCCGTTTAGGCAATGTATTACTCATATTTCATTTTCTACAAGTCGAAGCTTCTCACAATTTTTTAATGGTTAATAATAAATTCAATGTGACTGCAGGAAAATCACATGCTCTTCACAAGAGGGTGGAGCAGCTTTGCACCAGGGCAATCAGATGGGCAGAACTGAAAAGGAAATCAAAGGTCTTTCTGTCTAACCTTTCTGTTTTCTTTTTTCCTCAGTAGAGGCTTGCTTCCTTTTTTTTTTTTTCCGCTGTTTTTTTTTTCTTTAGTATACAATTTTCAGTTGCTTGTGAAAATAAATGAAGTTCACTGTGACATTCCAATCTTGATTTCATTATTTGAAAACTAAAATGGGAATTTATTTGGAAACAGAAACGATACTCAAGTGCAACCGAGGGTTATAAAATTTTCTTAGCAAAATTATGATTGTTGATATATATGTTTCTGTCATCACTAACTTAATTTATATATGAATCCATACTCTCTAATGACGAGAGAAAGATGGCTTGTGGGTAAATAAGTCATCTTTCTCACATGAGTAACAGATACTACTGAAATGTTTACGCATATTATTTATCAAAATAACTATGTTTTTCATTTCATGCTTTGATCAACAAATTTTTTGCATGATAGAGACAGGTTGCTTCCCCTCTGCCTCTTTCTTTGGTTCCTTCTCTCCCTCTACCATGTGATTGAAGACTTAATTGTCAAACATATAGGCTAGAAATATGTCTAATGTGATGATAGTTTTGGAGCATTTTATGATACATGATGATCCTTTCTGGTGAATTTTCTACTTAGGAAACAAAATGGGTCTCGTTGTTATGAAGATCGATAATTCATTTTCTTTCTCAATTTTGTCCGAGAAGATGATTCCTTGAACTCATTTTGTTTTTTAGTGAGTATGTTATGACAAATTTTTATATCAATGCAGACCGAGAAGAAGCTGGCAATCACCGTATTCAGTTTCCCTCCAGACAAGGGGAATGTTGGAACAGCAGCCTACCTTAATGTCTTCTCCTCCATCTTCTCAGTTCTAAAGGATCTCAAAAAAGATGGTTACAATGTTGAGGGCCTTCCAGAGACTTCAGAAGCCTTAATTGAAGACATACTTCATGATAAAGAGGCTCAGTTCAGCAGTCCAAACTTAAATGTTGCTTACAAAATGGGTGTTCGGGAGTACCAAAGCCTTACTCCCTATGCAACAGCATTGGAAGAAAACTGGGGTAAACCTCCCGGGAATTTGAATTCTGATGGTGAGAACCTATTGGTGTATGGAAAGCAGTATGGAAATGTCTTTATTGGCGTCCAGCCCACTTTTGGTTATGAAGGCGATCCGATGCGATTGCTTTTCTCAAAATCTGCCAGCCCACATCATGGGTTTGCTGCTTACTACTCATTTGTTGAGAAAATTTTCAAAGCTGATGCAGTACTGCATTTTGGAACTCATGGTTCGCTTGAATTCATGCCTGGAAAGCAGGTGGGAATGAGTGATGTGTGCTATCCAGATTCTCTCATTGGGAACATACCTAATGTCTACTATTATGCAGCAAATAACCCATCTGAAGCTACAATAGCAAAACGTCGAAGCTATGCTAACACTATTAGCTATTTGACCCCTCCAGCAGAAAATGCAGGTCTTTACAAGGGTCTCAAGCAGTTGAGTGAGCTTATCTCCTCATACCAGTCCCTTAAAGACACAGGTCGTGGACCTCAAATTGTGAGCTCCATAATTAGCACTGCTAAGCAGTGTAATCTCGACAAGGATGTTGAACTTCCAGATGAGGGAGAGGAGATCCCTGCTAAAGAGAGAGATCTTGTGGTTGGAAAGGTATACTCCAAGATCATGGAGATTGAATCCCGGCTTTTGCCATGTGGGCTTCATGTGATAGGCGAGCCTCCATCTGCCATGGAAGCAGTTGCAACTCTTGTCAACATTGCTGCACTTGATCGTCCTGAAGATGAGATTTGCTCACTCCCATCTATTTTAGCTGAAACTGTTGGACGAGAAATTGAGGAAGTCTATAGAGGGAGTGACAAGGGAATCTTGAAGGATGTAGAGCTTCTTCGGCAAATAACTGAGGCATCACGTGGTGCCATAACTGCCTTTGTAGAACGAACAACTAACAAGAAGGGCCAAGTTGTAGATGTTGCTGATAAGCTCACGACAATCCTTGGATTTGGTGTCAATGAACCTTGGATTCAGTACTTGTCAAACACAAAATTTTACCGGGCAGATAGAGATAAGCTGAGAACATTGTTCCAATTTCTTGGAGAATGTTTGAAATTAGTTGTTGCTGATAATGAGTTGGGGAGTCTAAAACAAGCTTTGGAGGGCAAATATGTTGAGCCAGGTCCTGGTGGTGACCCTATTAGAAACCCAAAGGTGTTGCCTACAGGAAAGAACATTCATGCACTGGACCCACAAGCTATTCCTACAACAGCAGCAATGCAAAGTGCAAAAGTAGTGGTGGATAGATTAGTTGAGAGGCAGAAGGCTGATAACGGAGGAAAGTATCCCGAGACAGTCGCACTTGTGCTGTGGGGAACTGATAACATCAAGACTTATGGTGAATCTCTGGCTCAGGTCTTATGGATGATTGGAGTGAGGCCAGTTGCTGATACTTTTGGCAGGGTTAACCGAGTTGAACCCGTAAGTCTTGAAGAGCTTGGAAGGCCTAGGATTGATGTTGTTGTGAATTGCTCGGGAGTTTTCAGGGATCTCTTCATAAATCAGGTACCAATCCTTGTTCTCCTTTCATTTCTAAGAGGTGTTCATTTGAATCAGTTGATTTATTTTGCTTTATTGTTTTACTGACCATTTTGTCTTCTTTTTCCTCAGATGAACCTGCTTGATCGTGCAGTGAAGATGGTTGCTGAGCTTGATGAGCCAGCTGACCAAAACTATGTCAGGAAGCATGCTATAGAACAAGCTGAAACCCTTGGAATCGACATTCGAGAAGCTGCAACACGAGTTTTCTCCAATGCCTCAGGATCCTACTCCTCAAACATAAACCTTGCAGTGGAGAATTCTTCTTGGAATGATGAGAAGCAACTTCAGGACATGTACTTGAGCCGGAAGTCCTTTGCATTCGATTGTGATGCCCCAGGTGCTGGAATGATGGAGAAAAGAAAAGTGTTTGAGATGGCTCTGAGCACAGCGGATGCCACATTCCAAAACCTGGATTCCTCAGAGATTTCACTCACTGATGTAAGCCATTACTTTGATTCAGACCCAACAAACTTAGTGCAGAACTTAAGGAAGGACAAAAAGAAGCCGAGTGCATACATTGCAGACACAACAACAGCTAATGCTCAGGTAGCAATTTAAACCTTTCCTAAGATTCTTATCAAAATCTCTTATGCTTGTACTAAATAATTTAAAATGTTTCCACCAGGTCCGCACACTATCTGAGACTGTCCGGCTTGATGCACGGACCAAATTGCTGAACCCTAAGTGGTATGAAGGTATGCTGTCTAGCGGGTATGAAGGTGTTCGTGAAATTGAGAAGAGGCTGACAAATACAGTTGGATGGAGTGCGACTTCTGGCCAAGTCGACAACTGGGTTTATGAAGAGGCAAACACCACTTTCATACAAGATGAAGAAATGCTTAATAGATTGATGAGCACTAATCCAAATTCATTTAGGAAGTTAGTGCAGACATTCTTAGAGGCCAATGGCCGTGGTTACTGGGAAACAACACAGGAAAATATTGAGAGGTTGAGACAGCTCTACTCAGAAGTTGAAGACAAGATTGAAGGAATTGATAGGTAAATAGGTAAACGAAATGCTATAGAGTTGAGTTGAAATATCAATTCAAATGATCCAATCTGATGAGTCTGAAGTTGCTTCTCTTCATGCTAGTAATTGAATGGACGCAATTTCCTGGAACACTTGAAATGTAAAATTTGTTTATAAAAGTCCATGATGTAATTTAATCCCCGTGACAAGGGAGTTGCCTACTGTTTAAATATCAAGAGGAAAATCTTCACTTGATTCCTGACAATTATGCAACTCCTTATCAACTATAAGAAATATTACTTCAGCTGATTTGTTATTATCGAATTCTCAACTACACTCTCTATATCCTCCATTGTCCAAATTGACAGCAAATAGAACAGAAAAATCTCCTCCAAAGGCTCCTTATTCATTCAAGAATATAAATGACACAATCAAGAAACTGAAATTGATGCTAAAAGCAGTGTTCTTATATTTTCTTTAGACAAAGAAAAAGCCTAAAACATTTATCATTGGAGGGGAATCCCCAATCAGTCAATGAATCATACAAGATAAATCTACAAGAAAATTATTAAAAAAAAATTTGCAATTACATTTTAAAAGCAAAAAGAGCCTTCCCCTTCTAGAAAAATTGGAAAAGAAAAACAAAAGAGAAATTTGTATCAATTACAAAATGGTACAGTTCGTTGACTCTATCGTGGTTCTTGCAAGTATCAAAAAGAAGATTTTATCTTCAAACGAACTCCATTAGGAGAGGATCACCTTCTGCCATTATTCTTACCAGCTTTATAAAATCTTGTTCACTCGACACGTTCCATGGGTGAATAGCAGGTGCTTGAGCAGAATAAAGGGTTGAATTAGTTGAAGGTGGCTTCCGTTTATATACCATTGTATTAAGCACAGAATCAAAATTCTGCGGTGAATCCATTGAAACAAAAAACATTGGTATAGCAACGTTGTTATGGATTTCCAGATCACCCACAAGACTTACAAGCTCGGTAAAGTCAGCTCCAAAGTGGCGAGGAATATAGAATATCTCAGAACTGCATATTGTGAGACTCTGATCACTCATAGCATCCTTGTAATTGACTTGGAAGTGAACAGGCATTGAGCTAACAACCTTTTTCACCATTTCTGCTTGTTTTGCATACCAATCGGAGTCCCCCTTGGTGGACATGGTGCTCCACGATTTAGATACCTGAACCAAAAAAATGGGGGAAATGGGTCAGAGAAGAGATAGAGATGGACAAAGTTGAGACAAGGGAAGGCAGAGTGCGTGTAGCCACATTTTTTGTCCATGATGATGAGCACAAGGTATCATTAAGAATTACTGAATAAACCACAGTATTCTGTTTTCTGTTATTTGATAATATCTGCATACTAGTATAATAATCTAAAAATTTGCAAATGATAAACTGAAGTATCAGAAGAGAAGCTAAAATATTCTAACAACAATGAATTTCTAAGGTCCCTATTCATGTCCGAAAGCAAAATGAATGAAAAAAGTGAGTTTTTCAATCTTGAAAGGAGAACAATATAAACAGAAAGGGGCAGCGGAAGGCTAAAATGTTACCTTGTCTGTAATCCATAGCTTAGTCTTGTCTGCCTGAAGCAAATTCCAATAATTAAGGACAGTATCATCCTTAAGGAATAAAAAGCCTTCTGCACTAGTAAACCGATTAAAAATCTTGGGCAGTTGCCTGTAACCAATATTAGGAACGAAAAATCAGTGAATAAAGTAAAGTTTTAAGATGAAAGATGTGGAATATCCAATGCATAGGTTGAATAGTTAGAACTTCACTTTACATCAATAAATAAAATAAAGTTTAAGATGAAAGATGTGGAATATCCAATGCATAGGTTGAATAGTTAGAACTTCACTTTACATCAATAAATAAAATAAAGTTTAAGATGAAAGATGTGGAATATCCAATGTCTGCCTGCAAGCACAATTCCAAGTAATTAAGCGACAGTATTCATCCTTAAGGCAATAAAAAAGCCTTTCTTGCACTAGCTAAACCGATTAAAAATCTTGGGCAGTTCCCTTGTAACCCCAATATTAGGAACGAAAAATCAGTGAATAAAGTAAAGTTTTAAGATGAAAGATGTGGGAATATCCAACTGCATAGGTTGCAATAGCTTAGAACTTCACTATACATCCAATTAAATAAAATAAAGTTTAAGATGCAAAGATGTGGAATATCCAATGCCCAACAAGGTGAATAGTTTAGCAACTTCATTTTACATCAATGCTATGCTTAACCCAAACAATAAATGCCATCCGCTAAGAATCCATACGTTGACAGCATAACTGCCAAAATTTGCTAGCTATTTAAATAGAAGTTCAAAATAAAAAACGTCAATAACCTCAATTTGACATGAACTCCAAACCAACATTTGGTTCAAAACTTTGCTTGTGCAAGAGCGGGGAGATGAGAGAGGCAAAAGTCAAATGCAATCCATAAAGAAGAAGAGAATTATGGAGCCATTTCATTCTTTGGATAAAATTTTTGAATATTTTACAATTCCATCAGAACTGATATAGTTAAGACACTTAAGATGAAAGATGTGGAATATCCAATGCACAAGGTGAATAGTTAGAACTTCATTTTACATCAATGCTATGCTTACCAACAATAAATGCATCCCTAAGAATCCGATGTTGACAGCATAACTGCCAAATGTAGCTTTAAATAGAAGTTCAAAATAAAAACGTCAATAACCTCAATTTGACATGACTCCAAACCAACATTTGTCAAAACTTTGCTTGTGAAAGGGGGAGATGAGAGAGGAAAAGTCAAATGCATCCATAAAGAAAAGAGAATTATGGAGCATTCATTTTGGATAAATTTTTGAATTTTTACAATTCCATCAGAACTGAGATAGTTAGACCTTCTAAGGATATTAGAGAGGAAAAGGCAAATGCATCCATAAAAGAGAAGAGAATTATGGCAGTAAAGTCAGGATAATCTATTCATCTTGGCTAAATTTTTGAAATTAATATCATGTACCATCAAAATCGAGGATAACAATGTCATTGTGAGAGTCGGGCCTTCTAAGGATATGAAGGACATGGCCAGCTTCTGTATTAGGGTATTGCCCTAACTCTTAGGGACCAAATGAAACAGGAAAAAAAAAAAAACAAACAGCCAGCATACTCATCTACATAACTCAAAGAAAATTTATTGTCCATAGGTTTCAACTTTCAAGAATCTGAGAGTACATCTATTTTGGCTTACTCGTGACACAGAATTTATATGGATCAGTAAGAAAGGATTCCTAATTTAAGGTCATAAAGTCGGGAGTAAACCTTGTTCTGATGTTCTGATGTTCTAATGGGCAACATTTACAGTTATCTGATCTGAAGTTCTACCTGATCTAAAAGTGCAGGAACTTGGGATGCAATGAACTTCATATTATGAGTTGTGACAGAGCAGGCAAAGCAAATTGCAGATGAGTCAACAGAAAATGGATACAGAGAGAACCAAAGAGGTGAACGAGTCACTCTCACAAAACCCATATTGATGGTTGGCATTCAGAGGTTAGAACAGGCTTGAGTGGAGTATATAAACATGCACATACTTTTACATAACTGAAACAATTCCAGCTTTAATATCCAAATGCATAGAACTCCAACATGATTGCTACATATGTCACCTAAAGATCAACAGGCACTCAAAATCTTAAAGGCAACCACAATTTACAAAGACACCTAAAACTAATAGGACCGATAAAAAGCTAGCCAGCCAAGATTCTATCAATTAACCCATCCAACACAAGTTTTTACTCCCAGATTTCTAGTACTTTAGCTCCTCACCAATTAATAGGCATTGCCCTTTAAGATCTTGCATGCATCACAAATTTCTATTTCATTCTGATAAGAGTGTGGCCACACTTTGAACATGCCAACCCTGCCAATCTCAACAGGAGGCCAAGCATGAGATAAGAATTTAGATATCTGCTTAATCAAGAGTGAATATGAATAGTCCTCAAATATCTAAGCTAGGTTCAAATTGTATCTAGATCTGAATTCTGAAATATCAATCAATGGATGATGTAATCAACAGATGATAAACAATTACAATAGTCTATGCTAAATGTATATCATTATTATATCAAAACTTACTTGTATAACTGTTCCAAATGACCTTCTTCAACAGCAAGATCCTCATTCTTCTGCTGTGATAAGATAACCACAGTTTTGAATATCCTCCCATACAGCAATCTCCATTCCAGGGCAGTCCGTTCCACAGGACTGGTGCAAAACATAATTAGCACCACATTACCAAAATTCTTCCTCCACCGAATCAAGTTACCAATCTCATAATTCACTGTTCCTGCTTCCTCTACTCCGAGATGCACAGATGGCAACTTACGAGGGATAAACTCCCTTCGATCTCCATGACCAATACTTGCCCGTGGTCGATCCAATTCTAGTGACATTAACCTAGGCTGCTGATATCCAACAGCAATCAAGTCCTGAAGCCAAGCAGCAGTAAACCTAACATCCTGTTCAGTCCAAAATCCTTCCTCTGCCATTGCATAACTCAACTCCAAAATCTTTTCAAACAACCTATGTTTATTTGATCTCCATGCGACCAAGAACTTAATCAACCTTCCTACATTTACATGAAGATCTTTCTCCTCTGAAAATGGGTATCCCTCAGTTCTATCATATCTATGCACAGTAGGTGGATAAACCACAACATATCCACCAATCTCCCACAAAAGCCTTTGCCCCCAATAACCCCTTAACACATCAGAAGCCATTGTACTGACTGAAACCGGAAGCATCAAACCCCAAAAGGCCGGTGAATGGTAAATTGTATTAAATGAATTGACAGGCACCATTATCCCTTGAGGCAATGCCACTTTTGGGGCATGCTCATCAAACCTAATATCAAAAGCTTCCAAACCAGATTTCCTAGTAAAATAAAACACAGAATCAACATCTGGTAACCCATTTGATATCCCTTGCTGTATAAATTGTTTCCCACTAAAAACCTCTGTGTAAAACTCTTCATGCTCAATTTCACCCACATTTTCCAATGGTAAGCCTCTAGGCCAAACTGACCTCTGCCCAAAATGAATATAAGGATTCAACACAGACCTATTCACATTCTCATGACTATACTGCAAAATAGTCTCTTGCCTAGCTCCTTCCCCAACTAATTCCACATCAAAATGCTTCCCTAAATTATCTCCAATCACTTCACCTCGATCATCAGCATCGAAAATCTTCTTCGCCCCATGTTGTATAGCAAACAAATACCCAACACTTTTCCTCACATACGAATCAAATGGCACAAAATCCACAACCTTAAATCCCAAGCTCGCTTGCTGATCCAAAGACAGGAAAATTGCACCCTTTAAAACCCAATCTCTTGGTGTCTTCGAATTCCCAATTGCCAACAACTGCCACCCTTTGATTTTAACAAGTTTTCTTAGCGAATCCGATGGATAGTCAGACACTGAAACAACAATCCATTTCTCCGTACGGAAATTCGCGTAAGGAGAAGTCTTATCAGTGATGGGTGTGATACGATTCCAATTAATTTGAGGAAAATGAAGGGTTTTCTCAATGGGTTGGGTTCTCGATTGAAGATAGAGAAAAGCAGCAGAATCACCAGTATTCCAGAGGAAGAAGACTATAGCAACAGTGAAAATAAGAAAAAAACAAGTAATGATCTTGTAAAGATTCTCTGCAAACCAAGTGGAGAAATCTAGGGATTTGGATGGCGAAAAACGGTAGCTTTCCTGATGGTGGTTGTTTGGATTGAAAGTAGGCAAAGTTCGTGAAGATTTGGGGGATTTGGGGGCCGTTGTACGGTCTTGGACCAACATTGGTAATCCCCAAAACAGAAAAAGAAATTTCTGTTTAACTTTGCCTAACAGTAAACACTTCAGGGAGCTCAGTACTAGAAGAAGGACTGAAACTGTAATCTGCGAATCTCAATTGCAGACTCTAAGCTTGACTCTACTTTCGTCTAAAGAAAGAGTCTGTTATTTCTCATTTTCTTTTTCTTGTATTTAAAAAACAAAAAACGTTTCCTTTTTTGGGCTTTCGTTTTTATTCCCGTCTTCTCTCTCCAAAGCTCAAACCCAATTGCTCGGTTGCTTCCAATGGCTGACTGGCTTCTGGCAAAGAAGGATGTTTGGTTGTTGTTGCCGACAGTAACAGTTGGGTGGAGGTTCCTTCGACTTCAATGAAATTGTAATGTAACGTACCTGCTACTTTTTTGGTGGGGTGGAAGGGAGGGGTAGTGTGTCACTGTCTTCTATTTTATTCTTTTCATTTCTTTTTCTTCCTATATAAATTTCTTTTTATTTTTTATTTTTTGAAAGGAAATTTCTTTTTAATTTTTACTTATTTATAAAGTCAAATAAATAGATTATTATCATACACAAAAACAAACTAATTCTATGTTTGATAATTTATTTATCAAAACTTTCCGATTGTGTATATCATTTGAATTTTAATATAAAAAAATTAAAATTAAAACCCTAATTTGAAACTTTTCTTTTTTTTTTTTTGTTGGCATTTGGGTGGAGCTTTAATCAAAATAAAATTAAATAACATCCAAAATTCACTAACCGTTCAATTTTGGAATCAACAACTTTATAAAATGTGAATAATTGAAATTTTCCAAAATTGAGCGAAACAAAACTCATATTAGAATACTAAAATTGCCTTCAAAATAGTAAAAATTTCTGAGTTTATATTACTTTAAATGCATAAGAAAGAAAAACAATTAGATCATCTATCTTATTTAACTTTATATTTTTTTATATTTTATTGTGATTTAAATTAAAATATTTATTCTAACTAACCTAAATCAATTTGCTATTATATTTTACGGTTGGCTTGATTGGGGAAACATGATATTATTTGGCAATTAGCAAGTTGGCTGTACTCTAAACCTTGCTTGTCTGTCACGTGCATACCCACTGATATAATTTATAAATAAACAAAATGTTTAATAAGAAATTGAAATTTTGTTTGCCCATGTGTTTCTGTGTTTGCCTCAATGAGAAGCAACTGAGAACGGCTTACAACACTTTTAGCAACATTAGTAGTTTTCATTTTTATTATTTCACTAATAGTGCAATTATAAATAAATTATTTCAACTTAAGAGAGATTATAAATTTTAATTTTGATCCTTGCATCATTAACAATCAAAGTGACAATAGTTATAATTAGATTTTATCTAATTAATCTTTTCATTCCTTTTAGACGTGAAGATCCGAAGAATTTAAAAAGAAATTTAAAAAATCGAAAGAATATGTCCATATTATTTTGATTAAAAAAAAAGAAGTAATAAGCTAAAGATCAAATCTTAAGTAGGGAAGTAATGGATTTGGTGTATCCATTATTTGTTAACTTGACTGCCTTGTTATGTACTAATGATAGAGTTTTGTGAATATATTTAGAATTTTATTAATCTAACGGGATAATATTAATTTTAGTGTCTGTATTTGTCATTTATTTTTATTTTGGTGTCTAACAGAAAATAATAACAACCGAGTGTCTAATTTTTTCATTTTGATGTCTCTTGATGACATAGATTATTGAAAAATCCAATGAGATTAATTGAAACCTACAAATGTCTATGTGTCTACGCACGTGGATTGACTATATTTATACATAAGATCCCAGTGTAGCAAAAGAAATAAAATGTCTCATTTACCCTTCTTTAATATCGTCCCAAACACAATCCATTTTGCTGCAAAATTTTGAGTAATTTTCTGCCGAATTTTGCTGCATTTTTTAGGTCCATAATTTGCATGATTTTCTGCAAGAATTTGCTTCTTTGATTCATGTCCATTTTCCTTGATTTTAATAATACACAAACTCTACACCAGTAATACTAATTCACACATTTAAACAAATAGATCAAAGGAAACATTTATAGAATATAAAATTGATTTCACTTGGCAAAAGATTCATCATTACAAACAGAGATAATTCCATTCAATCTATATTACATTTTAGCTTCATCCTAACTAAATTAAAATTCATTCTAACATTTCAAAAATAAATTACCCAGCAAATTACTTCAATCACCATTTCAACATAATTATAATGATGGACAAAACAACTTAAACCCATAAAAACTTTTCTCGTTTTTAGCTTCTCTGCAACTCAACTTCTATCTCATTCTTGTTCTTCAACAATCCAGGAATAATCATCTTTGCTCTGTTGCACATAACAAGATTGAGTCATTCAAAGATATCGCAACAATTGTTCTGCTCAACCTTCAAATTACAAAAAGTAATTTCAATCTCAAACGAAAATAAGTGAAAACCCTAAAATGAAATAAAAGGGGTAAAATATAAATACACACTCACCAATCGAATCTTGCAAGCAACAAATCTCATTCTAGGATTCAACTCCATCCATGATGTTCAAATTGGGCATACAATTCCACACTTGCAAAATCGAAAATCCATCTTTGAGAAGGACAAAAGAAGAGCGGGAGAGAAAAGAAGAAAGGGAGGTGTTGCAGGTTTGAATCGTGATTTAGGTTGGTCAAAATGGGGTATTGGCTTGTGTTTAGGGTGATATATATTAAAGAAGGGCAAATTAGACATTTTATCTTTTTTGCTAAGCTAGCGTCCTACGTGTAAAAATAGTCAGTCCATATAAGCGAACACGTAGGCATTTACGGGCACCAATCGGTCGCATTGGACTTTCTAATAGTTCATATCATCAGAAGACACCAAAATAAAAAAAATTGCAAGTTTTGCATAATTTTCTGTTCATACACTAAAATAACAAAAAAAATTGACAAAATACATGCACCATAATTACATTATCCCTTGATCTAACCCACCTGATTTTGTTTCTAAAGAAGGAAATGACAGTAATAATAATTACATAATGTGTTTTAGTATGTAACTTGTGGAGAGAGCAATGCTATGCTGGATAAATATGGCAATTTCTTGCTACTTTGCATTAATTTAAATAGAAACCAATAGTTTCCAATCCATTATGCTTTGATGGATAAAATGTTAGTTAAAAATTATATATTTCAATGCATCAATAACTTATATGTGGAGTGCATCCATATTTTCTAAAACGAAAAAAACGATGGAGTATAGCCGCGGACACGTAATTTAACCTCTTTAATTATTTAATTCTAAATTCAATTAAGTACCCATACACTACTCAGTACTCAAAATTAGTTCAAACCTATTTTTTTCATTGGTAAATTATATTCTGTTAAAATTAATAAACCTATAAAGATATGTACATTTGTTTATTGTCTACTAAAATATTTGATGTGCTCTTCTCTCGGTCATTTAAATGGCTTTGGCTCATAATCTCTCATGTGGAGATCGAATGTGATAATTTACTTGCTGTTCAATGTGTTAATGGCTTAGTTGGTCCTCCAGCGATCTTCAGATCCCTTGTTCATCGCATTAGAAATCTGTTTCAGCTGGGGATATGATATCTCTTCATGTTCGTCACATTTACTATGAGGCCAACTTTTGTGCTGACGGGCTCTCAAAACATGCTTCGCCTGTATTGGTGTTCATTTGCTCCACTCTCCTCCTGTCGTTCATCTTCCTTAAATGATTTTTTACTCTTATATAATAAAAAAAAACAAAAAAAATATTTAATGATTTAAATTATAAAATTATTTGTTTATATAACCGAATTTGGGTAATAACTTATTCAATATATTAAATTTGATAATTTCAACGAATATAATATATTTAATCCAAACTCATCTTCATTATATACTTTTCAAAACTCTTTCTCAATGTCAGATTAGTGTCAAGTACTTGACTCATTGTCATTTCTTAGAGTGCTTACAAGATTGATTATGAACTCCATTATACCATTATTTTTCTTAAAAAATTTAAAAAGAATTACAGTAAAGTAGTATTAAAAAATAATTACAATTTTTAATATTAAATTTAGGTATATATAAAAATCCAATTTCCTATGTATCCAAAGTTCCAAACCGAAGCGCTAGCGGCTGGGTGAACCAAACCAATGAAACCGTTAGAGAGAGAGAACCGAGTCTCTCCCTTCGAATTGTGAGAGATAAAAATAGAAAGCCAATTGCAAAATAATAATTCAAATATTTTGTCATCAGCCCGCCATTTTCGAAACACAAAATTACATTCTCTTTCGAAACGAAAATGATGACTCTGTTTCCATCTTCTATTGAGCGCACTGTGGCTTCTGCTCTTCTTCTTCTCTCCGAGACCAAACCTCTTTCTCCTTCTTCTCCACAGTAAATTCATGTTTCTCTGCCTTCTCAATTCAGTTTCGTCCTCATAAATTTGAATTCATAGTTTTCGTTTTTGGTTTTTTTCTTCTTTTTTTTTTTTCTTTTTACAGGCCTGGCTTTGATGGTGGATCTGTGATCGTGAAAGAGAGAAATGAAAACAAGAGTGGCAGTGAGGAGAGCTTGAGTTTTGTGTCGAATAGCTCAAAATCGCAATGTTCAACTCTTACTAGTGGTAGCTCGTCGTCTATGAAGATTCAAAAGGCGCATAAACTCAGAATGGTTTCTATTGTGGCCCGTAGCCATGAAATGAAGTTCAAGGTGAAATCCTAATCCAATCTCTTTTGTATTTCTGCTGGTTGGCTTGTTTATTGATGATTTTGAGTCTAAGTGCTCTGTTTGAAACCTTTTTGTAGCTATTTTATGCCTTACTAGTTGATTTTATTTAGTTTTTGGCTCTGTTTGGTTTTTTTTAAGCTGAAGATCTTGGGATTTCTAGTTGCTTGTTTGTGTTCATGGTGATCCTATTTAGTCTATTTAAAATTTCACCAAATTTTGCTTTTGATTAGTTGTTTAATTTATTTAGTTTTCTGTTTGGATTAGCTTTTTTGGCCTTCTCGTTCTCTTAACTTGGTCCTTTTGTGATTTTTCTTTTGGATGAGAGTTTGAATCCGATCCTCAATTCTTTTTTAAATGTATAGATTCTGTTCTCGATTTTATTCAAATTTCTCTAGCAACTTCGTTTTATTTTCGTTTAATCTCTGTTTCTCAATTTGAGTAAAACAGTCTAATTAAACTTCAATTTCAAGGTCCGGATCAGCTGACTTTGATTCTGTTTTCGAGTTATATCCAATTTTCAATTCAGATTATGATAAGACTAGCTGTTTTGCTTAAAAACCTAGTAAATGTAGTTATTTTGAGTTACTCGGTTGCTATGTTTGAGATCAAATTTCATGAACTTTAAAAGGTGGTGAGAAAGAGGCGATCGGAAGTCTGCTGGAGCTTCGATCAGCGGAAAATTGTCCTTGCTTTGCCTGCAAAGGTGTCGTCCCGTTCAGAGTCACCAGATGATTCGTGCTTATCTAGCACATCCAGCGCAGCATCAAGCGCGCGAAGCCGCTATGTTTCTAATGGGACGACAAGGAACCAAATGGAGCCTAAGCCGGAGAGGGCTAAAGTGAACTCCGTTTGCGGCCCCGGTTCGGCTTATATGAGGCGCCAAGCCGAAGCAATATTGAAATTATTGTCTCGTGGTAGTTCCTCTGAAGTGAGAATACGCCAAGTGCTTGGTGATAGTCCTGACACCAGCAAAGCTCTCAGAATGTGAGACCCCTCTCTCTCCATATCTCTCTCAAAAGAATTGCTTATTTTCTTATTTTGCACCCTGTCAACACCTTGGCCATGTATGGAAGGCTGGGACTTGGGAATAGAATAGATAGTCATTTTTGAAACAATTTTTTATTTTTTTGGTTTGGTTCTTAAGAATTTTTTGATCATTTTTTTATGTATGAATTATTTAAATTTATGTTCAAATGTTATATTTTTGAAACATAATTCTCAACCTAATCAATAAATTTTATTAAATTATTTAAACAGTAAAGCTAAAACAAACTTTCCATTTCCTTTCCAATTCTAAGGTGAAAGAACAAGTCCTTATGTTTTATAGCAAATTAAATTTAACTTTTTGATTATAAGAAACTTATTAGGCAATTCTTGGATTTAAAATTACTTAATGGTTTTTTATTATGAGAAACTGCATATTGATCTTCTTTTTCTTCTTAACTCTACTTAATTTAGTTATCAGTTGAGGAATAAAATTTATAGATCCTTGCAGGTTGCTAAAGCAGGAAGAGATCAAAAGATCAGGAACTGGAGGTCGTCAGGATCCATACATTTACAAGGTACGTATATTTTGTGCTTATTATAATCTTCTTCAGTTTCATAAAAATAATTCACTATTAAATTGCCAAGATAATATCAAAAAGTTATAATTGTAATTGCAATTATTTGAGCTCTTCTTGCAGATTGCATGAGAGATTAGGGTGCTTGATCCAGAAATTAATATTAGGTTGTGACTTTTAGAGTTCTAATCATCTTAACTATAGGGAGATTTTGGTCTGGGGATATATATTTACAAATAGGATATAATAGGAAATATTGACAAGTGAATATAGCAATATATGGTTGTCTTTCTTACACGGTATTACTTGGAATATATAAGGGGAAGGAATTTTGTGGTATAGCATTATGCTTTTATAGGTAGGCATGGCAATGGCAATACGTCTTCTGTCTGTCTGTAATATAAGTGAAGGTTTCTTATAAATTGGGGTTTTACTGGTAATGCTATTCTTGTTTAAGGATGAAGATTTGTCTATTTGTGAGCTTAGATTAGCGGTGAAATGAGCAAATTGGTGAAAACAATTATAGTCGAGAAGATTCGAATTCAAGACTTCTCATTTTTTATATAAATCAGACTACCACCTGATTATTTGTTCATTTGTACTGGAATTTACACTTTTCATTTTAATTGATTTCTGTCCATTTATTATACCGTGCAAATATTTTGCTTGCGAGGCTGTTGGTTGCAGAACTGAATTCAGTTGGGCCAATTTTCTTCTTGATTGGGAGATTTTGTGGGTTTTGATTACACAATGGGTGGCGTTTTCTTATATAATGTCCATTTCACCTTTTTCTAACCAAAATTTAGTTTATGGGATTCAATCAAATCTAAAAAATCAGTTACTTTTCTGATTTCAATTTTGCTTCTGTATCGTTTTAGTTAAGCTTCTAAAAGTATTAATTCTTCTCCCCCGGTTTACATCTATCTGCTTCTAAAAGTATTAATTCTTCTCCCCCGGTTTACATCTATCTATATAAATATATAACAACTCAACTAACTATATAAAACCACAATTGCAATTGTTTGGAATGCAAGAGACGTTAAATATATAAAAACTCAACTAACTAAATTTGCTTGTGGCAAGACATCGTGAAACTTAATTGATAACATGGAATTTTGTTATTTTTAAAATTTTTATTTAATTATCTAATTTAAAGAAATCAAATTATAAAACTTTTCGTTTTCTTCGTTTGATAATTAATATCCATATGATAAATTTATTTTATCACTAAAAGACTTTATTTTCTTTCTTTTGCAAGAATTAATAATCCAAATAATCAATTTTGTGTATTAATAATAGAACACTAATTAGTTTTTCAATAATTAAAAACCACACTATAAATTGATGTAATATTTTATTATTTATAATTTAATTATCCTCTAATTTTTTCCAAGTCTTCATTCCCTCTTGAATACTATGTTTATGAGTACTACATTTGTAAAATTTATCATACAAATTCTTATTTTCTTTTTTATGTTCAATATATTTTAGATAGTGATAAAAATCATTACATTGAGCAAAAGACACGTATAATTAACAATCATAAAGTTTTTTTTTAATTTTCCATTCAAGTAATTTTATAGTTTAAGTAATTGTTTTAATTTGTGAAAACAATATTTATATTTATTTTTTTTAATATAGCTAAGAAAGTGAATTTATTGTTTTTAGTGTGTTAGTATAGAGTTCTTTTATCATTTTTTAATTTATAGAAAAGTAGGATTGGTAGATAGTCAAAGAATAAAAAATAAATAAATGTCAAAATATTATTTTTTATCATCTTAATTTATTTATATTTTTCAATCAAATTTAATTTATATCAATTATTTATAAATATTAATCTTCACAACTACTCGAATAGTTTTCTTTAGTAATACAAGTTAGTATTTATTTATTTATGTCTAGGCAAAGGCAAACAGCTTGACAGCTAATATTAGGGTCGGTTTGGGCTGGCCATTTGTTTATTTGAATGGCCAGCTAATGAAATCTGGTTATTATGTTTTATTAGGATGCAAAATCTCATTAAGAGCCACCAACTCCAGCAGCCCAATCAATATTTGAACGACCCTATTGCTTAAAAGAAAGTCACAAAATTATTCATGCGTCACATTTTCCTTTTTTCTTGTTCTTCTGAAGTCTGAACCTTTATTTTTCTAACATTATAAGTTTTATCAGTCGTAAAATCAACGTAAAAATTAGTTTGAATTTTAATTTTATAAATTTATATTAATTGAACATATAAATTTGAAGAATACTTTTATAATTACAAAATTTTAAAATTCATCAATTATTGAAAATAAAAAATTTAACGAGAACTTAGGGGATTTCAAAAATTCCCATTTGGTGAATGGAGAATTTTGAAAAAAAGTTACAAAATATTTTTACTGTTTAACAAAATTTTGAATGATTTAACATTTTATGGACTTAAACAACTGGAGAATGATAAAAAAATAGAGTTAAGATTCAACGTAAATCTGTTTCAACATGACTCTCGTTTAAGTGTTTAATATGTAAATAGTAATATTTGCTCAGCACATTAAGATTATAAGACATAATTTAATGATACGTGTATATATGATTTCACAGTATTAAATTCCAAAATTCTCTTGTAATAGTATTTAAAAAACAATTCTTTGGACTAGTAATTTGCTGTACTTGGTTGAAGTTTGTGAAATTCATTATTATCATAGAGTAATTAAATTCTTTAGAGTTCTTAAAGTCACTCCTCCACAGCACCGTCAAGATCCCGCGTTGATTATTCAACGCGTGAAGCCAAAGCTTGGTGCAGTGACACGGTCTAAGTTGGACCCCACAAACTGAACCCCACACAGGAAAGAGAACGCAGAATTTTTGTTACGCAGCGGGCTAGTCTTTTTGACTCTTTTACATTTACATCCTTGCACTCCTATATATTTCTGATATTTCCCCCGCATATTTATTTATTTATTTTTAGAGGAACCTTTATCACGTTGAACATTTCCCAAGTATACAATAAAATAATTAATGACCTACCACATTTCTGGACCTTAGAGTGGGAGGTTGGGTCATGACTCATCATTTGAAGGAGCCATGTGTTGACCAAGCCAAGTGACCCTTTCATGTCACTAGAAACTCTATTCCTTTTTTTTTTTTTTTTTCAAGCCAAGTGACCTTTCAATGTCACTAGAAACTCCTATTCCTTTTTTTTTTTTTTTTTTTGACATGATAGAAACTATTCCTTTTTTTTTTTTTTTTTGACATGATAGAAACTCTATTCCTAATATATGAAAAATATAAGTCAAAATTGACCACTTTGAAAATATAAATAGTGGAGTTCATCAATAATCTATTTTTTATATTTATATAAAAATATTTAATAAAAAATTCCAATGTTAAAATTTGAAAATGTCTGCATAAAGGTAATATGAGACAATCATTCAATCATTATACTCCAACGTTATAAATAGAAAAATAAATATAATGTTAAATTCAAATACTTAAATATTTAGGTGGACCATAACAAATATTTAAATATTTGATAAAAATAAAATTAATTTTTCATCGAAATTTACTACTAATATCGTCATTTTTACATCTATTACTTCATGGATTACTACCGATTTTCTTTCATAATTTTATTTTAATTTGATACTAGGAATCCTTTATTCTAGAAGCAAAAATAAACACACAAAATTGAAGAATATATTATTATTATTTATCTTTTACGGTTTTACATTGATATTAATGGTTTAAAATTTAATATTTACACATACAAATTACTAGAAGGTCCAGAAGCAAATAATTATAAAAGGAAGGGCGGAAATGACAATATAACTTGAAAAATAGAAAAACAAAAGAAGGAAAGTGACCTAACCTAACAAGAAAGGGGGAGGAAAGTCAAAACCAAAAATTTCAGGAATAGATTGCTATATAAACCAAATTCTCTCCGCTCCTTTCTTCAATCTCCAGCGCTGTAACTTGTTCTCTCTCTCTCTCTCTCTCTCTCGGTTTCTGGTTTCCATTCTCAGTCATTGTTAGCTTTCATTCTATACAATACAAAGCTATATAGAGGGAGAGAGATATGAGTAAGTACATGGAATTGTTGGATACTGGAGTTAGAATTGCTGGAAGGTTTTATTCTCACTGCCCACATACTGCTCGGATGTACTACCACCCTCCCTCTGGCGCCGACGACGGTCACCACCAGCACCAGTACCACCACGGGGTTGCTCACAACGGTGGTGGCGTAAGTCACACGCCGGGTCAAGACTCGTCTCGGATATCCAGTTGTGCAGCCAAGGCTATGGCGGCAAAGGGTTTTGATAATACTGATTTGATCTTTTATTCTGTTATCTGAAAAGAGATTTTTTTTTTTTAAACCGAGTAATTGGTTTAGGAATTCTTTTATTGATTCTAAATTGTGATTCTTGAAGAGGATTAATACCAATTTTTGTCTCGGTATTATTCAATTGTTTATTATGATTTATTTTTTTCCTTTTGGGATTATTAATGAGTTTACTGCTAATTTGAATTGAACCTAATTAATAAAAACTTCTTATTTCACGCAATTAAATCGTCAAAATTGCAATAAAATATTTTTTAAATTTGATTAATCTTTTTTTTTTTTTCCAAAATAATAGATAAATGAGTATTGTGATTTGATATTAGAAGGGAAAAGCTTGGAGCAGTGTAGTTTAAGATACTTTCAAGTGGTTTTTTTTTTTTTTTTTTTTAAGGGAAAAGCTGGAGCCAGTGTAGTTTAAGATACTTCAAGTGGTTTTTTTTTTTTTTTTTTCTCATTAAAGACATGGAATTTGGTAGAGGTGAGCAATAGTTTGGTTTCTGATACGCGAATTATGGCTAAATTTGTTTGGAGTGAACGCGAATCGGGTCAACGATGCATTCCGGATAACTATTATATTCATTTGAATTATCAAAAAAAAAAAAAAAAAAAGGGTCAAGATCGAAAGACTAATTTCGAATAAAAAAAAAAAAAAAAAAGGGTCAGATCGAAAAGACTAATTTCGAATGTTCGTCCCTAGAATTACGGAAGGGGAAAGTAGGAGGTGAACTCGAAAACGTATTGAAATGTGCTTTGCATGAGCGACAATGCCATAATCCATTAGTTTCTTTTTAATTTTCTTTCTGCAAATTTCTTTCAAACCGTGGAAAAGCTGCTCCATTAAACAATGTCTCCTTAATCTCCTCAAATCACGCTTCTCTCGAGTTATCCAGCAGTTTCAGACTTCAGTGATGGATCAAAGAGAGCATTTTTTATTTAAGCATCCTAAGAGTGAAAATTGTTTTCTAACGTGAAAATTTGTCACAGTTAAACCTGACTAAATTACCAATCTGCTTGTTCCAACATAGATTATTTAGTTACAAACCTCCAATTTTCGTTTAGTCCACGGTTAACAGAGAATTAAGGCATGCAAAACAAGCACCAATATCCTGAAAACGAGATTATATTTTATAGCAAAATCCTAAACCACATTTTATTTGTCCAATTGATACAGAGGTATATTAATTCCAATGGTCTTATTGAAGATTTAATTGGAGAGGGATGTAAAAATAACTAATTTTAAAAAGCATTACACAACTAGAAGTTACAACATGATGCAAAGGTTAAGCACCAAAAAGTTAAGATCTCTGTTAGCCACGCCAAAAAGCTTGCTCCAGTTATCCTGTCCTCTTTGGAAAATGGTTTCTTTGCCCCCACATTCTTGGCTTGTTCTGCATCGGGTTGTGAAAAGCTCGTCTGCAGAACCAGTTTGTGCAAGTCGAGAAGAAGAAAAGTTCTGTTTCCCAGTTACCTATATTGATGACCGATCTTCATTACTAGTTTCAATTTTACAACTTCACATGACCAAAACCTCCTTTGAATGAACCATAAAGAGGTTGCGATCTTTTGAAACTGAAAATATCATCTATTTGAACTGAGTTGGGTGGAACTGCTTCACTTTTATCTGATGTGTACTCCGATGAATGTAGGCCACCATAAACACGAACGCTCAATGTCCTCTTCTGAGGTGCACCAACTTTTATATTCTCATTGAAGAACTCTATAAATTCTTTCTGCGTAAGTTGCCTTAATGCCGCCACCTGTTTTAATGACATTTACAAGTACAAAAGTTATTGGCTTAAAAGTTTGGCAGTAAATTATTATCATACTCTTTAGGTTTGTTATCATTAGCACCTTAGATTATTATTTCAATATTGGCACTTTAAGTCCCTAAACCAACTTCAGTGAAAAGTAGAAAATTTTGTGGGATTAAAGCATTTTAGCCTAAAATAACTAAATAACTAATATATTATATTCTAAAAGTTTGAGGGCTCAAAAGTGTATATATGCTAGAATGCACTAATTTAAACTGAAAAATTCATAATTTTATAAATAAGGACTGAAGTGTTGGGTACAAATCTCAAGGACTTGACATCCTAATTTTATAATATTAGAAACCAATGTGCTATTTATGATAAACCTCAGTGGTGTTATAGTAATTTACTAGTTTTTTTCCCCTAACCGGTTAATGCGACATACATACGGTTGTTAGTTGTTGTGTTTCTTTATCAGTATAAACAAGAGCAGGAACAATTACACAGATGATATGTCTATCACTGCTTTCTTCGCTTCCTATAATATAATAACATTTAATGATATTCTCAACTATAAATACAGAGGCCAACAGTAATCATATGCAGAAAGATCCGATAGATATTCATACCTCAGAGTCTCTCCTATCAAATTTTAGGGTGCCATCATCAATCTCTCGCCAGTAAAATCTAGATTCTTCCCTTAAATTCTTGTGCTTCTCAAGTTTCATATCAATCAAAGCATTAACATTATTCTGCAAAGCAAGTTCAGCAGTTAATCTCCGGTGCATGACCAAGACTTTTGAAGGCAATTTTTTCAGTTTTACAGTGGGGAAACAGTGTAATCTCCTTTTACAAATGAGCATGGAATATAAATAAAAGGAAGGTGAAATTAACAGAAAAACTTTAAAAAAAAAAATCTTTTAACCTTCCATCCCTAATTCAAGTAGTTTGAATCTAAAATTTACTAACAGAAAATCTCATCTTTCTTTAGGATTTTTTTGTTTGTTTCCTCTTTTGAGTTGTTGGGGTTGGGATGGGGAAGGTGGCAGCAGCATAACTACAGAGTCCCCTAGTAGCACCACTAGTATTTTGGTGGTGGGAGTAAATCTGGTTTCCATATTTCACTGAGGGTTACAAGTAACAATCTAAGTGTGATACGGAAGCCGCCTGTTCCCCTCTATCTTGACAATCCCCCATCCCAATCCCACACCTCCCAAAAAAAAAAAAAAAAAAAAAAACAATCCCCTCATCCCAATCCCACACCTCCCAAAAAAAAAAAAAAACAAAAGGATGAAAAAAAAAAAAAAAAAAACAAAAGAGGATGATACGCATAGTAAATTACTCGTGTGTACTAGTATGTCACCTTGAATTCATCATTTGTCATCTCATAGAGTTTAGTTTCGAACATTTTGAGGAATGCCTCCACTCTCAAATCAATTTGTCCAGGACCCTGTCGAGATCACCAATATTAACACATGCAGCATAAGATACAGTAAATTGGCAGAACTATATCAAGTTCTACTAACCTTCACCGTTGATTGGATAATGAATTGTACGCCACAAATACCAGAATCATTCCTGTATTGAAAGAAATTCGTTAACCCCTTAAATAGCATAACAGATCCTACATTTTGCACAAAACTTTAAGTGAGAACAAAATTTTACAGACCTTGGCATAAGCACGGTAATATATCCAAGTTGTTCAACCGACCTAAGCTGGTGGAAAGCTGGTTGCTTTGCAATTAAAGCAAAAAGTTGAAGTTTCACATTCAGCATAAAATCATCTCGATGCACCTGGACAATTAGATTTTAGTGTCTGTTAGAACTGCACCAAAATCACCATTAGCTAATCAACCCAATTACCAGAAAAGGAAGCAGAAACATAAGCATTCAAAAATGACATTTAAAAACCGAAAAGTCTTCATTCTTGACATGACTATAAAAAGTTATTGTTATCCTTATTGTCCTTGGCATAGGATTGCATAGGAGTGCCAAAATGGGTCATAACACCGGCAACACGATATGAAAATTAAGCAAGTTAAAGTTGAGTCTAAATAGATTCATGTTATAAACGGGTAATCCGCATATTACACAAGTTCAAACGGGTCATCTCACGGGTCGACTCGTGTAATCCATTTAACCCATTTAGTTAAGGGTAAAAAGGCAATTTCATATATAATATATATACCAAGTCAGTTATATGTGTCGGTTTTCTAACTCGTATATGACTCATTTAAGCGTCATGTCACCCGCTAATTTTAGCGTCATGTTCATATTGACCCTAATTGTATCGTGTTTTAGGTAGGTTCATGTCGAACCTGACACGCGAACCTGTTTTGACACTCTTAGGATTGTGTTATGGTTCTAGGAAAGGAAGAGGATGTCTGAGGTTGGTAAGGGATGATGTTTGTTGACGTTTTTGCCTTTTCTACCTATGGTTATGGGTTGAGCTCAATTAAAGAGAGAACTCAATAAACTCAGAGTAAGAAAGTGCTCACTTGTGTGAAATTCTGAATTTTATAGAACAAAATAACTGTATAAAAACAAGTGGAGGATAAACAAGCTCCTTGAAATAGGAAAACTGTGGTACACCTAGGCATGGCCGGTTCATTGAACCGCTGGTTCCGGTTCACGGAATCGACAGTTTAAAATTTTTAAAACGTTGAACCTGAATTGGCCCTTGAACCGCGGGTTCCGGTGCAGTTCCGATAACCGACAGTTCCGATTACGGTTTCCGGCGATATATGTTTTTTTTTTTTTTTTAAATATCGGTTCTAACATTACATCTTTCTTTTGAAAATATTAATATGAGTTTAAAAAATATTGGTAAATTTTGTTTTAAATAAATTTTAGAATGTTCATTCTCACATAAGAATAAAATTAATTAATTTTACAAAATAATCAAATAAATTACCACTTTATTTTTTTTAAATGTTATTAATTAAATAAATTATAAAAATGTTATAAATTAAATAATTATAAGAAGTTTTGAAAATGCTTTAAAAGAATAAATAATTTTAAACTTAGTAAACAAAGGGAAAAAAACAGTTAAAAAACAATATAAGTCTAGACTAAATATTTCTCTCTTTTTTTAACCATTTTTACTTTTTAGATTTTTAACTTTGAAAAGTAAAGTGTATTTTTACCATTTTACTTTTTAGATTTTTAACTTTTGAAGTAAAGTGTATTTTAAAAAAAAAAATCTTAAGTAAAGTATATCATGTAGTAAAATATATCATGTAGTAAAATATATCATGTAGTAAAATATTATTGAGACTTTTAAAGATGTATAAAAAATAGGCTAAGTGATTATTATTTTGAAAATAAAAATAGAAAATTTCCGGTTCGAATAAAACCGGAACCGCCAATTAACTGCTAATTCAGGGCCGGTTCAGGTTTAAATTCTAACATTCACATAAACCTTAACCGGCCCTTGAACTGCCGGTTCCGGTTCCAGTTCATCTACAGTACGGTTCAGTTCTGGTTCGACTCCGTTTCAAAATGAACTGGTGGCCATGCCTAGGTACACCCTCCTGTAAAAGAAAACCAAAAAAAAAAAAAACGCCCAACTGGAATACAGAAATAAAATTGGGATTAATGGATGACTTGAGCTTCCAAACTATCAGTGCATGTCCCTGCCTTAAAGGAAGTGCCTAAGAGTGGGGTTTGCAAGTGTCTAAGAGTGCATGTCCCTAGACATCCCCATGTGTGAACCTTTTGTAAACCGTTATGTAGCTTATAAGTTTCCAAGACTACTACTTCTGAATAGTAAATTAAGCAGATTAATTCACCTTCAGATTTCAATTAGGCCAGGGAAAGAGCCTCTATCAATTTCCCAAAACCTCTCAAAAGTAGCACAACTTTACACAAAATGCTGGTCCTTTATAGGCAAGGGTCAAATGAACAGAGATAAGTACCCAGAACTGATAGAGTATCCTCAAGTTTAATTACCAATAGACATTGAAATCAGATTCCTTGAAGCAAAAATGTCGATAAATACAAGCAAAATATCCAGAAAATTGGGATAATAAGTTATATTTGTGATGGATACTAGTCATTATTACAAGCGGTAGACACTATTATTGAATTAAAAATAAAGCCTACAATCATATCAGTAATGGAAATAAAAGATATGTTTTAAAACAAGATCTTGAACATTATGTGCGAAGAGCGATGTTCAAGGGCTTATTCAAAAAGAACTGGAAGTTTTAAAGAACCGGTGCTTTATATTCAATGGTTAAATTTTCATCATAAAATTTGCAAGAAAGTCATACAAAGCAAAATAGCAAACAAATGAATAAAACTCCAGTATGGACACGTAAACTAGCCCATAGACTGAAAAATCATTACTTCAAAACAAATCTAATTACCTGAATATAATGCACCAAAGCAGAGTTCTCATCACTGGGATTCAAGCCTTCAATTGGATAGAGATAATTCTTTCCCTTTTCAAGCTTGATAACTCTATTGGTCAAATGCTGGGATGGAAATAATGCTTGGCAAATAGGGTTTGAACCCTTGTAAAAGACATCTTCAACATGCTCAATTATTTTCTCTGCCTCACTGCGTTCAATGTTACCTAAGATGAAATAAGACCAAAATTATACTCAAATTCAAGATGAGAACTCGGAAAGGCAGTCAAGACAACAGACCTGCAATATAGCACTCTAAGAAGGCTCTTGACAGCAACGTTGGGACAAACTTAGAAAGATCTTCAGCTTCAAGACGATGAAGTACTTCGATTTGTTCCATCCATGGCCATCCTTGATTCTCTAGTATTAAAGAGCAATGGTACATAGCCTGTTGATATGGCTGCTGAAACTTTAAATTTTCATACTCCTTTATCACCATTTCCTGAAGAATGAAAAATGAAGAGACTATCAAGAAAAATAATTTAACGAATGTGGCATTTGAGATTTTCAAAGAAATTCCCATCATTGATTAACCTGTAAAGCCACCATGATGGAGAGCACATATTACAAAGAAGAAAAAAAAAATCAACAAAGTTCAAGAGAAAAGAAGAAAGAAACACAGCCAGTGGCCTCTGAAAATCTCAATAATGAGGCACTACTTAGAGACTTTAGTACTAAGTATTTTAGGAAAAAATTTCAAAAATAAATTATTTGGGGTATTTGAGGTATTTTAATTACTTTTATTTACTTTAGATATTTGAATTTGTTATTAGATTTAAGGTTTATTTTGTAGTACATACATATGAGTATTATTAGAGTTAAGTTGTTATTGAATGATTAAAAATTCATAGCACGATTTCTTTCTTTCTGTGTTTTTGGAGTTGTCTTTTTGTGGTTCTATATCAGGCTGGCCAAAAAAAAAAAAAAAAAATTTCTGTGTTTTTGGAGTTTGTCTTTTTGTGGTTTAATATCAGGCTTGGCCAAAAAAAAAAAAAAAAAAGGAAAAAAAAAAAAAAAAAAAGGAACATTCCAAAAATGAAAAGAAAGGAGAAATGAATCTTGTGGGCTCGTTATCAACTATTACAGAACTCAGCTTTTGTAATATATATCTGTCTTTGCTAATATCTATCTCTCTGTATTCTAGTCATTGATATAAACTTTGCAATGTCAAGCTCAAGTTTCTTACTTGAAAGAGGACTCTCTTCTTACATGTAACTCATAGCAAAAATGCAATCATGTTTCACTGCATCTAAACTATGATTTAAGAAAACTTATAACTGCAATATCATTCATCATTCACAACAAAAAGAGCATTTTGTGCCATCTACCCTCTACACACACACTGGAAGATATCTCAAAATAATACACACAAAAAAAAGACATGGAATTCTCACAATATACTCAAAATAATACACACACACCCACACCGACACCCACCCCCCACCCCACAAAAAAAAAAAAAAAAAAAAAAAAAACACAAAGAAAAAAAACATGGAATCTTTGCATATCTTTCCCTTTACCATACAGAGGAAAAAAACAAAAATGTAATTTCACTTCCTTTTTAATTACTAAGATTAAAAGAATTAAGCATGCCAGTAAAAAAAAAAAAAAAAAAAAAAAAAAACAAAAGAAAAAAAAACATGGAAATCTTTGCACTATCTTTCTTTACCAATACAGGAGGAAAAACAAAAATGTAATTCACTTCTTTTAAACTACTAGATTAAAAGAATTAAGCATGCAGTTTATGCATGCACAACCAGGAAAAAAATCAGTCATAGAGGATGAAGGAAACAAAAATATCCCAGGACCTACTATCATTTTACTACAAGAGCCTATGAATTCCAATTCAAAATAGCATAGATCATATAGCCTTTGGACCACAGAAAAATTCTGTTCAAAATATAATTCAAAAGGATGTTGAAAAGTGCACCATAAGTAAATAAGTACACATTATACTGACTTCAGATCAATGAGTAAGAATCCTTAGTCATTCATTACCTTGATCACAGGAAACCTGTCAGGATTGACTTCAAATTTTGCAATCTTTTCCATAACAGTTTCCAACAAGATCCTCAGTTTGTGATTGTAACCAACCACAGTCACCTAAATAAATAAAATAAAATAGCAAATTAATAAGTATAAGAATCAGCATAAGTGTATCCCAGGACTGCCAACTGTCCCACATAAAATGCGCAATAAATAAATAATACATAAAAAAACCAACATACATACAGCAAATAATGATTGTTATTAAGCCTTAAAAACTACTGCAGTACAAGACACAGCATACTCTCCTCAGAGACAGAACAAGACAAATAGAAAATTCACATAAGTATCGGCATGTACATGTGAGTAAAATGGTTGTTACTCGTATACTACCTCTATGCCAAGGAATAGCATATGCTATTTTTGTCAAAAAAAAAAGTATGCTAAATCCAAAGTATTATAAGATGAGTTTTCTTGAGACAATTGCATTCATCGACAGTTCCATTCAGTACTGATTAAGCTGGCAATAGTTTTTTTTACTGGTCAAGTATGTAGCATATCAACACAAATATAATCAGAAAGTTAGAACAGAACCTGGAAACCACCGTCTGTATTGGTAATGCCATAAGATAGACCAGCAACCTCTGCATAATAAGCTGAAACATGCAAAAAATGTTGAGCTGTAGAGAAATTTGATGAAAAGCCTTTTTTTTTTAAGGACAGAGAAGGGAAGAGAGGGGGGAGAGAGGAGGGGGAGTCACCATTCAATTGATGACTAGTGATGCTTGTACATCAAATAAAATACTATTGCAATTTAAAATAAAATAAAATATGGGGCTATTTTGCATTTGAAGTGAAGGTGAACAAGAATTTTTTGTTTAAACTCAAAGCACTGCGTCTTACCGAATTCATTCAAATAGTCCATTACCAACCGAGTAAACAGACCAGTTAGAACTTTAGCCTCAGGAGAGATGCCACCATGGGGACAGCTGAAATCGATTTTAACATAAGCCTTCGGTGTAGAGAACATTGTGTCAGGCTTGAACCATAAAGAAGAATAGGACGACTTTCTTAAAAGCACTGGAAATTTGACCTGCTTCAGAGGTACATCAATTCAAAATCTACTAGAATTATAATGTACATGTGAGTTAGATTATAGAATCTCATCAAACCTTCTCCTGAGCATTCTTTAGTGATAAGTCTGTAGGGATAAACACATTAGGTGCAGGTAGATGCAGGTTTTCATTAGGAGCAGATAGCATCCACTCCTGCAATAGGCAAACTCTTCTATCAAATTACCATTTTCTACTAACACAAATAGTCTAATAATTTTAGTACACAACAGTTTGGAAACAACACAAAATGAAATACTGTGTATCCAAATAACATGACTTTTTCACTTGTTAATCAATTATGTTGAATGACATGTTGAATGATATCACAAAAAATAATCAACCACTAACCTGAATCAGGGAGCTGGTGATTTTCTCAACACTATAAGCGGTTCCATACCATTGCTCTACCATCTCAGTCTGTCCTTCAAACTTCTTTGACTCCCAGAAGATTCTGCAGGACAAAGATTATCAAGCAACATAACATAGAATAGAACCAGAACAGTATCCTAAGTTCTAAATGGTTGGCAATAATGATAGAGTATAAGAGATCCTTCTGCTCTGCATTGCTCAAATACTCTTTACACTAGAAGGCCTTATTTCTTGATTGCTGTAGTGCATTATAAAACATGAAAAAATGATTTACTTGTCCCTAAATTATCAGGCGGCACAGCTAGTATTCTCTGTGTTAATGATAAGAATAAAAAATAAAACATAACATTAGGATGCTGGTTTTATTTGTTCTTCTCTAATTATCTACATATTTTTTTTATGCTTTGCTTATTCTTGCTATTATGAACTTGAGCAGATATGATGACAAACCATTCATATACTGACCAACTAGTTTGGGATTAAGGCTTAGTTATTGTTCTTGTTGTTGATGCTGGTCAATGCACCAGATGCAAGTCAAGTCAAATGTTATGCCGTACAAGTATAAGTTCAGAGGTCCAGCATATGTGTCTAGATAAGATGTCAAACAGATAAATTGAGGACAAGATGATTTCCTACAAATAAGATAGATATCAGCAACGACGGGACAAATCAAAATAATGGAGTACATAAACCAGTCATCATTCATTGGCACAAGTTTGTAACTTACTTTAGCACTAATAAACTTACCGGACATTTTCTGGAGAAAGTTGATCAAATATCATTTGAATTGTGCTTGGACTGAAATTAGAAGGCAAGGATGATCCAACCAGCCAGTCTTTAGGAGGATACATCTGGACAAAAAAGGCAAAACCAAATACTCATTTACTGATCATTATTTTGTACATGGATCAGCTCCAGTTCAATGTTTTACTGCTTGAACATGTATAAATGTACAATTATGTACATATCCAAGCGTTTATAAAGGAAAAGAGGAAGAAAACAACTGGTTGTGAATCACAAAGGACTCCCAATAGATTGCCAATTTACTACAACTTTATAAATTGGAGCATAATACAAAAAGAAGAAAATGGATTGGCATCCAGAATCTTGAGAGATTATTTTGGTTTAAAATGATTTGATGGCAGAAAGAATGCCAAAAGGCCTGATTAGACAGGGAAAGAGAACAATAATCTTGAAAATTATTCTTTGCTATAACTCTTTTACAAACTTCCAATTGCTTAAATTTCATGGAGATCCGATTAAGAAATGGGCATGTGTAAAATGACCTTGCTTTTCATTCTTAAATCTTGAAGGATAAAACAAAATCTTCTCCCACTATAAGAGCGTGGTCTCTCATATTGAAAGATTTACCATCTCACTTTATTCTCACATTAACCCACCTCATAAATTAAAAACTCTTCCAACTCATAAAGCACAAAATAAAACATGTACAAAGTTGGCGTTGCTTTTCATCAGTTCAAGGTTTTAGTGAAATAAAAAATTCCTGTTGCTAGAGACATTTCAAACAACACTTCTATAACAGCAACTTTAGCACACTTCTGCCCTGTGATATTTGGATTACATCACAACTACAATGTCAATCTGCAGAAATAAATAAATATATAATTAGATTGTTACAAATGATTTCCAAGCGTGGAGATTATAAGATAAGAAAATCTAGAACTCGTGTTGTGAAATCAACTCACAGGAACTCCTCTAATGTAATTGCCAAGTTTCACTCACATACGCTCTTATTCATTGAGATTAGATGGCATAAAGATATACCTCTCTCCAATAAGTCAGTAAGGTTAACTGGAGGAAAATCTTGTGAGCCAATTCTCCAATGAATGCTCTCGCATGATGAAAATAAAGTTATATTTTCGTGGTTATATAATATGTGATTTTAGATAGGGCAGAAAGATGATGCCCATAACGACCTGGTTAAATGCACCTGATATAAGACAGGGTGATCATGACTTATTCTAATCTTGATTTTAGCCATATTATTCTCTTTAGTCCTATGAATGCTCCTTATGGTTACTCCAAAATTACTCAAGTGTGACTTTATAAAATATTCATTGGAGAACTTCTCTCGACTCTATTTCAGCGAATCAACTCCTATGGCGCGATGGTGTTAAAATGTATGATGACTCTGTGTGAGCGTGTTCAGTAGTCTTTTATTAATCTTGAGGAAATAATCAAACACAAAATTTCTCCACATATAAATAGAGCATTGGGAGTCTTCTAGCGCAACAACTCCATATTTTAGAGAAAAAGGATTTAGCCATCTCCCTTTATTCCTCACCATTAACCCACCTCATAAATCATAAGAAAACAACTCTTCCCAACTCATAATAGCACCAAAATCAAAAACATTGTACAAAGTGGCGTTGCTTTTCATCAGTTTCAAGGTTTTAGTGAAATAAAAAAATTCCTTGTTGCTAGAGACATTTCAACAACACTTCTATAACAGCAACTTTCAGCGACACTTTGCCTGTGTGTGATTATTTGGCATTACAATACAACTACAATGCAATCTGCAGAAATAAAATAAATATATATATATATATATATATATATTAGGGAAGGCACATATCAGTAAAACCGAACAAAACCAATTCTAGTTGTTATCAGGTCAGTCAGTTCGGTCCAATTTAGGCATTTTAGGTGAAATCCAAATTTTTTCAGGTTCGATTTATAAGTCAAAATTTGCCCAAAAACCAAAACTGAATCATCCTGTTCATTTCAAAAAAAAAAAAAAAAAAAAAAAAAAAAAAAAAAATGAAATTCAGTTTTCAGTTCCGAACTGAGCAGAAGGATTACACACCCCTCTACACACGCACGCACGCACACACACTCACACAAACATACATCTACACATAGAAAGTTGAAGCAGCACGTATTGCATGAAATTTTGACCACGTAAAATGGAAACAAAGAAACAGAGAAAGCATAACTTACCCCCATATTGCATGAAATTTTGACCACGTAATCAATTGGGGGGGTTTTATCTTGATAATGAAATGCTGTCTCGCAAACAGCAGTAAGCTTCAAGAAAATGATAAAATGTTTCATAAGTCTTCAAGAAAATGAAAGACAAACCTTAATACTGAAACTGAGTTTCAAAGATAACTAAACCATTGCTAAACGATCTGAAATCAAATCACAGGTTAGCAAAATAATAACTTAATTTGAAATTGAGAGACAAAACTGTCGTGATGCTTCATGCAAAAGTCAGTATCAAATTCTCACACATTCATAACCCGAATTGCTAGCAAAAATATATCACAGCCTCCTTTTTCTATTCAAGCATGCTTTCTCAAATTTATATAAGTTAACTAGTATATTGTGACAATTTTATTTTATTTATCTGGAAATTAAGAAAGATCAATGAAAAAGGCATTCCACTACATAAGAACAGCAAAAAACATGGAAGCAATTCTCATCTTGATATAGGTGTAAACTCTGTTAAATGTATAGTTACATCAGGTGCAAATTCTATTAAATGCACAACTATGTCTTCTCAATAAATCAGCCACCATCTTTTACCAAATGACTTCTCAAGAATGACTAATCAACACATACTGTAATCTCACCATTACTCTATTAACTTCTCCAATTTAACTCTCATCAATATTTTCCATCCCCCTTTTGGACATAACAGTTGGTTCAATATCAGAACGCAAGCAACTAAAATTTAGGATAGCTAATGTCAAAATAGAATGTTACATCAGCTTGTATCCTTGAGATTGATTTCTTCAAGGTAACGTAATAGAAAAGAGTAAAACAAATCTTATGGTAACTTCACATAAAACAATGAACCAGCACTAATTAAGAACTTCAATCAAATCATAAATATGATACTCTCTTTCTCGAAAAGAGAATACATGTAGGTTCAGTAGGGATTTAAGATTATTCATGATATGTAGTTCTTTCTAGAGATCAACAATGCCGCGAGATAGTAGCCTAAGTGTGTACACACACACATAACATAACAAGATAAATTTCAAATATTAATAGATAAAAATTTGAAGTCGCACAAATTTTAATAATTCTAAGATTCAAAATTCATCATCATATAATGCATGATGCATTCTTATACCTCATCAAATATCCATTTGCAAACGCCAGATTGCTGCAAGAGATGAATGTATTTGAATAGCAGCCCCACGATTTCCTGCATGTGCTCTGCAATTCAATGAAGAAAAGTAAATTTGCTCAGAAAATACATCAGCTCCAGTTGTCTAATGCATAAGCTGAAAGTAAGCTACACAGGTCAGCTCTTTGGAACTCTTTCAAATGATAAGTTCCAGGGTACAAACAAATCAAAGAAACTAAATGGTGAAAAGAATACTACAAAACGAACCATGACCGGCATCAGTAAGATCAATTAATACTTTGAAAAAAGAAAACTCCGTAGTCCAGTCCCCTTCACCAGCAGCCAAACTAGTTGCCCATCCTGCATTTTTTTTTTTTTTTTTTTTTTTTTTCTCAAGCTCGTCCTCAGTATGTACTCATGCATAAGCTGAAAGTAAGCTAGAGCCACAGCAGTATATCACAGCTCTTTGTGACATCTCTTTCAAAATGATAAAATGTCTCAGTATTTTGATACAAAAAAAATTGCAGAAAGAAACAATTTACATCTGTTGAAAAGAATACTACAAAAACGAACCTATGGTATATGTTATCTCGGCAGTTACTCACAAGTAAGCGTATCACTTAATACTATATATTTGAAATAAAAAGAAGCTCCGTAAGTCACAAGTACATCCCACTCTTGCAAACCCGGCCGACCAAAACTAGAGTTGCCCCATCACATGCATTTTTTTTTTTCTTTTTTCTCATTTTTTTAGAATTGTGTATCACACAAAGTAGTAAAATGAGATGAAGATACAATTACAACTCTAGGTTTTTCAGAGAAGACAAATAAACTAGAGACGGAAGGAGACACAAAAGGGTGAAAAGAGACAAGATGAAAGTCAGCACGAATACTTTTTTTTTTTTTTTTTTTTTTTTTAGAGTGAACAGGTCAAATGCTTACTTCAATAGGTTTTCAGAGAAGAAAATAAAGGAGGGAGGAAAAGGGAAAAAACAGATGAAAGTCAGCAGAAACATCTACCAAAATGCAGTGTAATTTTGATCTCTGTACATAGACAACATAAATAAGTCATTCTCCAGTTATGCATATACTCTCCTCTGGCTATATGAAGGCAGCATAAATATTTACAATAAATTGTATATTGATAAAAATTTTATCCTTCTATACATCCATATTGTCTTAATTGATACATCCAGATTTGTGCACTTGTGGGGTCTGCTTCAAGGCACTTGGTAGCCACATAAATAAATCCTATCATTAGCTTCAGAAGCTTTTTCTCATGAATCAACACCCTCTTAAAATTCTCTACTATTGAGAGAAATCGAACTGAGATTCTGACATGGTAGTTTTAAGACAGTTCAGATTCATTTTCATTAATGTTAAAGTTTAGCTACGGTGTAAAAAGACCAACATTGCTCAAATTATCACTGGAGAGAGGCGCAATCATAATAAAGAATTGTATATGCTTCATACTGGATTCTCAGTAGGTGGACCAAAATTTCCATCAATTTATAATTTTACTGATTGCATGGTGCAGGATCTTGATTAGGTTCATATCCTTAGACAATGAGAATCTCCTAGAATTTCATAACGCTCATAAAAAAATTTTTGAATGAAAAAAATCATTTCTTTATGAGCATATTAAATGAAATGGTGCATCAACCTCCAGCATCAGGTATAGAGAAAAGCATAGACACTCCTACATTGGGCATAGAGAAGAAGCACACAGACATTCCCCATGGATTCAAATAAAGGCCATTACATTACCTTTACCCCCATTAAATAACAGCAGGTTCTGAAAATGGCCACTAATTAACCATTGCTGCACTTTTTTGTATGTTTCATGCCAAGAAAAATGCGAGCCATCTATGCATGATCAATTATTTAACAACAGAAATCATACCTAAGAGTCTTAATAAAGCAGGATTCCTAGAGTAGATTAATAGACCATATCAAAAAAAATAAAAATAAAATAAAAAGACAGCAATATTACAACATTCAAGGGAAAGATGTCTTATACCCAAAAAATTATTGCCAGAAGCAAAAAAAGGATGTGTGACACCCACCCAAAGTTTTCAAGACAAAATACAAAGATCCTTCGCCTTCATGGCCAATAAGATGGCCAAGGTACCTGCATGGCCCTTCCTTGTAGTGAAGAATGCCAGGGGTTATTGGCCATATGATTTTCAATTTGTGACCTTGTTTTATTGGGACAGCTCTTACAAGTATCTGAAACAAATGTGATAAAGAGTAAAAGAAAATGAAGTATTTTTTCAAAAGTATAGCACATTTAGCTAAAACATCTGATTCTACCCAAAAAAGGTTCAAGATATTAAACCTTAATTACACCAGTACCATGCAATACCTGTAAATGTTCTGATGTGCAAGGTTGGCCAGGAAAAGACAAACAGCTTCTATCGTTGTTTCTTATTTCCTGGAACTTGTCCTTGACAAAACTTTGAATCTTATCAAGGCTTTCTGAAGATTCATATGGAAAAGGAATCAGAATTGCAATACATGAAAAAATTTGAGCTATAATAAGACAAGGCAAATTCTTTTTTACTGACCCTTAGCATATATAACTAGATGCATAAGGTTGGCTGAATAATGTTCTTCATAGAATTTAATAAGCTCGTGTCTTGTATCCAATCCTTTTGCTTTTGGTCGAACTTCCAAAGTATCCCAATTCCCTATATTTGAACAAAGAATAAACACATGTCCGGAAATGATAGAGATTTCTCTTTCCCAAATCTTTAGTTGTAAAGATGATTCATGGAGTTTTATATGGTCGGTAGGCATTCTAAATCAGCAGCAGTCATTCCAGAAAAATAAATATCAAAAGCTCATAAATAATGTTCAAATCCCAGAACAAACAAGTTGACTTTGGTCATGAATTCAACATGTTGGCTAATATCATTTATCTATAATATATATAAAAATGGGAATGAGGAGGGGGAACATGTAGGATTATCAAAACTACCCTCATTAAATTCAGGGATTGACGAAATATCTTTAAGAATTCTGATCTTACTGGTTGAAAAAATAAAGGAATTATTTGTTATGAATAGACTAATAATTTAATAGTAATTTTATTTGTTAAAAATAAAGATTCCTATTTGAGATTACTTTCTTTAATTGAATACACTAATAACTGAATAGAAATTTTAAGAAATTATGAGGATTCCTATTTTGGATTTCCAATAAATCTACGAAACATTAAGTTATGAAGAATTCGATTAGTCTTAATATTTTTATTCTTTTGGTTTCAAATAAATAATTAGTCAAAACAAACTCCTCAATCGCATTGCACGTTCAATAATAACATATAACTGTTAATTAATTAATTTAATTTTTAAAATGATATTTAGTTTTAATTCAATTTGAAACTTTAGCTTAATTAGGAATCATAATAGTGGAAAAATTGAAAACAATGAATAGAATTAAAAATAATTTTATTTATTATTATGAAATGAATTAAATTTTTAATAGCAAATGGCGTAGGTAAGAAACTCCAGTTTTTAGTATGATACACCACTTATAATATTATATTATATTTAAAAATTATAGAAAAAAAAAATTCCGTGACGAGTGCAAACAACGTACAATGCACGAATTAGTCAACCCTTAAACATTCAAATATGGTTCAATAATAAAAGTACAAACCAGGTCAAACTGTAAGCAAATGAGATTCCCAACATGCCCAAACATTTGGCATTCATGTCCTGGCATAAATTATAATTTTTGATAAAAAAAATGGAATTTTTCATTGAAGGAGAAGGGAAGAACATAAATAAATACATTAGCTCACCTGTACTGAATTTATGATATGGATGTCCTTTGTCACTTAGATGTTTCTGAAGCTGTGTACAGTAAAAAAATTTCCCAGAGAAAAATAAGTTTGTAGTCCATTAGCCGTAGAAATAACTCACTATATATATAACACAGGAAAATGGCACAGATAGAAAGAATAAACTACAGATTAACATTCTTTAAGGATATATCTAGTTTTCTGCAATTTTTAAATGTTAAAGTTAAGCAATATTTATCCTGAAAGCTTCTACTAACACTGCGTTTCCCCCTCAGCCTATCCAATAAGCATAAAACTATCACATGTAAATGCTTCTGGGGCAGCAAACTAGATATTAAACTAATGAAAGTGCACCTATCAGAACACATGAAACAATTTATTTGTAAAGGACTTAAGATCAATTATATATGTAAATGCCTTCGGGGCGCAAACTAGATATTAAACTAATGAAGTTGCACCTATCAGAACTACATGAAACAATGTTATTTGTAAAATGGACGTTAAGAATCAATTATATATATATATAGTATATAATATAATAGTATATTGAGAGGCCAATAAACCGATAAATAACCTTAATTACTAGTGAGAAACTAAGGACTCAAAACGATAAAGAATCAGCAGAAGGTCTAAGATGATATATATATATATATATATATTGAGAGGCCAATAAACGATAATAACCTTATTACTAGTGAGAAACTAAGACTCAAACGATAAAGAATCAGCAGAGTCTAAGATGGTCGTGGATGAAGCATTACAAAAGCCTTGAAAAGAATAAACAGATTCATGATCCAAGATGAAATTATAGGTTTGTGGAGCTTATTTAACTATTTAGGAAGCTCAATTGATTTTTTTCCTTGATAAAAGAAACTTTGTCTATCGCAATTAACTTTAATTCTGTTCTTTCCTCCAAATCTTTATGTGTAAATAAAAACACACACACATCTTCAAGTTACATCATTTAAAGCCACCACAAAAAATTGATTCACTAACATCTAAGTTGTAGGATGTGCACACTGGAACCCTCAAATTAATAACTGGCCAAATCTAAGTTAGCAAGGGTGGAAATTGATACCTGATTCATTCTCCAAGCATCAGATAATAAATTTTTCTGATTCTCTGTATGAGAAAGAAAGATGAGAATGAGTAATTGCTAGCCATAACCTGAAAAAAGAACTACAAATCCTAGAAATTAAGTAACTAAGTTCATAAAGATCAGAAAGATAGAGACAGAGAGCTGCTACTGAACAGAAAAGCTAACCAGAATCAACAGCCTTAATTTCTCTCATGGTTGCATCAGCAGACATTAACGGTTTAATAAAGAACTGTGCAAATCTGAATGGAAAATCACATGCAAAAAACCAGCTCATAAACTTTATGAGAATAATCATGAAACTGCAAACTATCAACAATGGGAAAGCTGGACTTACCTGTCCAAAGCATCTTCAAAACAATCAGTGTTGACATCAAAATAATAGTTGGTGTGCTTAGAAGATGTAAAAGCATTGGTGCTGCCTCCATGCTAAGCATCAAGTAGACAAATACATGGAAAATGCAGTATAGAAACATGAATCAGCAATCTATCTAAAGAAGACCACCTCATAAAGGAAAAACACATGGAAGCAAATACACACATCTCTTCCATATAACCAAGAAGAAGTGTAGCACGGCAAATAAAGAGATACAAACATATGCAATTTCACGCACCTAAAATAAGATCACAGTTTTTCTTTTCTAACTAGCATGACACTTTTGCACCATTTCTTGGTGAGCTAAACTTTTCATACACAATTCTCCAACAAAGTTAAATGAGAACCAAGGCAACAGTTTCAATGGAAAGACTCCGAAATAGTTCCAATAAGTTTACTATCATAATCTCAAAACCGCGATGCTGTCATGTATAGAGAGAGGATGCATAGCCTGAAAGCATCCGACCATCTCAATTTATATATTTTGACCGATTCTTTGATACCAACAAGCATAATCCAACCATAATGAAACTTCCTTTCAGTCTAACAATGCCAAGTACAATTACAGCTGGCTAAAATCTAACAAGGCCAATCTACCCACATAACTGAAACCCAAAGAACAACCCAAAAACCATATATTATTGCACAATAGTTTTGGCAGATTATTGCTTCACTCAATCTTAGCTTAACAACTGAACTGCCTTCCTAAGCCAGGCTGCACCAAAACAATTTTTCTTGAACCACTAGCATATTATGCAATTCTAAACCTTGAGCTTCAGGAGCATATTTCTTAGAATGCAAGGGATGAAAGCTGATGCGATAACTAATCAAATACTGAGCTTGAAAATGGTGGGTTAAAGGCACCGTTAGATATACTGGCTCATGGTGTGACTGGATGTTTAGACACTAAAGCTTTAGTAACAGCTATGCATACACATTAGTAATTTTAAATGCTGCAACAAAAACAAAAATTTCAAAATTCAAACTATCAAAACCAGAAATTATTAGCCAGCACAGCGTTGCACATTACAAATCTAATCATGCAACAATTCAATATCTTACATCAATCACATTTAAAAATAGCATGCTAATCCACATTCAATATTCAAATTGCTGGCAACACGTAAATAGACCAACACAAAACCAAGCATTGAATTTCTTATAAAAGGAAGTAGTACCTCCGTAATATACTTCGAGTAACTATCCTCCAAAGGATATTTCTCACTAGCATAAAACAGCATATGCTCTGCAACGCAACAAAATTTAAAAGAAACAAATGGCAAATCTAACAGTCTATAAAGAGTGATAAAATTAACATTGAGAAATATAGACAGAAAGATAGAAACCAAGGAAATGGGCAAGTCCTTCGAGGCCAACGGGGTCGCTGAAGGAGCCAACACTGACATTCATGGAAGCAGCACACTGAAAAAATCATTAATTATTATAATTATTATACGTATAATTGGGAATTTTAGATCAATTTGAATTCGAAAAATAGAAGTTTAACTTCAATTAAGAAATGGAAACTTTGCCTTATCGGTTTCAGGATCGCTGATCAAAAGGACCTTAAGAGAGTTCTTGAGAACGATCCTTCTATACTCTCTAGTATCCGTTCTTGGCTTCACTATTTCAACCTCCTCTTTGCCAACAGCCATTTTTGTTTTTCGTTTAACCTTCTCCTTCGATCTAAGATACAAAGAGAGATGGTTTGTTTCGGAAAAACAATACGAAAAGGAAGTGCTTTCTTGGTCTGCTCTCTCTGGTTGATTTTTAAGACGTGTGATTTTCTTTTGGGTAGATTGTGTACTTTTTACATTTAGGATTGAAGAATAATTCTCTGCAGTGGTGCGCATCCACCTGCGGTACAGCCATGTGCTTTTGCCTGCCACGTCTCCAAAAATATTGGTTATTGTTCATTTGGAATTTTAGTCCCTGATTTTTTGGACTGCTGTTTTTAATATTAGCTTTTTGAGATAAATTTTCTTTTGCCTTCCTTTTGTTACCATATCGAAATTAAATTATGTACGTAAATAAATTTTTTTTTTATTCATTATGAGACTTGGTAAAAACTCTTTATAATAGAGAGGATCTCACTTCTTACAGTATGAGATCTTACAGTATGAGAAGACCAATCAGATCGAAAGGCGAAATTAAAATTTAAATTCAAAAAAAGGCAAAAATTGAACAAGCAAGTAAAAGGGGCAAAGTAGTAAATATTTTTTTATTCAAATTTTAATTATCTTTTAAGTACTATGTATATGAATGTTATATTTACTATATTTTGTTTTACAAATTTTATTTTATTTTTCATGTTTAATTTTTATTTTGACAATGACAAAAATTACTGGCTTGAGTAAAAAACAGTTATAGATAACAGATTCATGAAGTTTTTGTCTTTTTTATTTTGTTAATTATATAATTTGAGTAAAGAAAAATTTATAAAAGCTAAAGTTTAAACCTCCTTCTTATGAAGTCATGTCATTATGAATGAAATGCAGTTGGTCTGACTTTGATTTTGCATGTGTGAGTTGAATTTCTTATTTTTAAGTGAAATATTATTATTCCTTAAAAAAAAGTGAAATATTATTATAAATATAATAACAAGCTATTTCATAAAATGTGAATAAAATAGAAAGAGTAATTTATCAAGAACTCAATTGCTTATTTTATTCAAATTCTAATCAAATGTTAAAATAACATTTTCTCAAATGAAAACATACTTCCTTATTTTTAATTTGATTACCTTTTAATATGCAGAGATTATGTATTAATATATTATTAATCATCAATTATTTTAGACATTATTATCATAAACATAACTATTCATTTTAAAATATGAAACCCTTCAGTTTTTCATTGTACAATTAACAAACCAAGCATATCTTATTTTCCGAAAAAAAAAAACATATATATTATAATTTTTAAGGCTTAAACCTTAAAACAAGTTTATGAACTCAAAAAATCAAATACGGAGTACAACAAATGAAAAAATAGCACGATTGAAAACTCAAGAGCCTAATTTTAATTTTTATATTGGGGTACGAGATTTTAATTTAAACTTAAATTCTATAATTTGATAGATTTATGACATACAAATGATTCTTGTAACACAAATTAAAAATTGAACTCAAAAAAGTTTTATTTCCACATATCTTTGAAAGAAAGAATTCATAATATTAGCGAACCTAAAATTTAGAAATAAGAGCATCTCCAATGCAATTATGGATTGTAGCTGATGTATTTTAATAAATAGAAGTTGTGGATAGTGATATGACTGAGTGTATATTTGTAAATGTTAAATTTTAAAAACGGTTATCCAGTGCATGAAGAAAAAATCAGTTTTAGCGTAAAAAGAAATTTCAACACAAATAAAAGAGAATTCATAAAAAAATAAATGAATAAAAATATGAAAAAAATGAATAAATAGGAAAAAAATAAAAAGTTGAATCACAATGTTTAACAGACCCCCAAAAATAGAAAGAGTATTATGGACAGACAATAGTATTGCAGAAGGTTTTTATTTTTAATTAAAGTAATTTATGGTTGCATTGGAGATGCTCCAAAAGTCATGGGTTATATATATATAAATAAATAAAATCCCGAAGCAAAAAAATTCTTCATAAAGCTGACATGACCCTCTCCTATTTCAGTATTCATTTTTTAAAATTTTTTAATACCTTTTTATCATTTTTTTTCTTTTTCCACAAATTTGTAAATTTTTATCATTGTGGCAATTTAGATAATTATTAGAGGTAATTATTATTTTAAAAAATAATTTTCAATCCCTAATTAAAGTTTAACAATTCTTCGTAAAATTTAAAATTCTAAAACTTATCTCTTCTCTTTTCTCTTTCTCTATTTATTCTCTCATCCCTAAACGAATAATTAAGTTTCAACCTTCTATTCCTCAAGCGGAATCTCCAATAGGAACCATGAACAAGGTTTTTTTTTTTTTTTTTCTGTTTTGTTTCTACCATATTTTTGTGATTGTTTAATGTGGTAACTAATAAGTGAACATAATGATTTTCTTTACGATTCTTTCTTTTATTTTGATATATATAAGATATGCTTCATTTCTTTCTAACAAAAAATTAATCTATCATTTTATTTTCATATTTACAGCTCTAAATCCGCACAAGATAGCGTCGACTGTCAAAATTGAAAATCCTACAAATCAAGAAAAGATCAATCTAATTTTTAATAATGGCTACTAATTGTTAGCTACAAGCCTACAATCTCTGCCTTAGTTTATTCTCTTAATGCAGTAGTGGAATTAAGAAATGTATATATTGGCAAATAAAAATTTTATGAATAAAAAAATTTTATATTCGTTGTTATATTTTTTATATTTTAATTTATGTAGTTTTTTTAGTCTTTATATTTTAATTCATGTAGTCATCATTATAGTAATATTAATGCATTTTTTTTTTTTGGAGCTTTTTCTATTGCTGAATTAATATATTGCATACAACTTCATATTTGATAATGTGGTACCTTATCTGAGAAATTTTGAATGAGTTTTGCCGGAAGAAATTGGATTAACACATATATATAATGTGGTACCTTATCTGAGAAATTTTTGCAAAAATAATCTTGACAAAAGTTTTAGTATTAGAATACAGCAGAATTGAATTGAACCATGATCTTAAGAATTAGGTACTAAAATAAAGAGTATAGAATTGATGTATATAATTTCGTCTTATTATAATATTTTAATTTAATATTTTTGGTGGTCTAATTTTTTAAAATATTTTATTTATGTAAAACTAACTATACCAATTAATTATCCAAATCTAAATTAAATGAATCCGTTTGAACTTTTACGTAAAGTCATACCATACTCATAATTAAATATTTTAAATATTTTAGTTAGAAATAGGTTCAATACCTATAACTAATTAAGGGATATTTAATAATTTTCAAATTTACATTGAAAAATGATTTAATAAAATTTTAAATAATTTAATAATTTCAAATCCTGTGTCAAATCTTTTAGAATCATTAGGAGTTCCAATTTAAAATCAAATACATATCTTTACAAAAAATCTATCATTTATGAGTTTAACTTATATTTATATGTAAAAACTTTATTTAATCACTACCATTGTGGGTTACTTAATCTGAGAATTTTTGTGGCAAAAAATATACTTGACAAAAGTTTTTTAGTATTAGAATACAGCCAGAATGGAATTGGAACCATGATCTTAAGAATTAGGTACTAAAATAGAGTAAAATAGATTGATGTTATAGTTAATTTCCGTCTTATTTATACAAATCAGACAAAAAAGAATATTTAAATTTAATTATTTTTGGGTGTCCTAATTTTTAAAAAATATTTTATTTATGTAAAACTAACTATACATTAAATTATCCAAATCTAAATTAAATGAATCCGTTTGAACTTTTACGTGTAAAGTCATAAACCATAACTCTAATTAAATATTTTAAATATTTTAGTTAGAAATGGTTCAATACCCTATACAACTAAATTTAAAGGGAATATTTAAATAATTTTTTCAAAATTTAACAATTGAATAAAAATTGATTTAATAAAATTTTAAATTAATTTAATAATTTTCAAATCCATGTGTCAAATCTTTTAGAATCATAGGAGTTCCAATTTAAAATCAAATACAATATCTTTACAAAAATCTATCATTTAATGAGTTTAACTTAATATTTTTATTATTAAAAACTTTATTTAATCACGTTTGACAATTAAATTTTGCTTAATAATTTAAAATTTTAATGCTGTTATCTAAAATTTACTAAGAAATCAAATCACAAGCCATCCATAATTTCTATTTAAAAAATTTTAATAATTTTAACACTATAAGATAATTGATTTATCTACTTAATTTTTGAATTTTTTATTTTTTAGATCCTTTTTATTTATGAATTAGATTAATTAAGATTATAAGAAAAGTGAAAATTCAATATATATATAATGAAAATTTTTTTCTTTTTTCTTCAAGTATATATATCAACTTATATCTTTTCAAGTGGACCAATTTTTTAATTTTTTCAAGTTTTGAAAAAGGTTAAATATAGGGAAACAAAACTGGTAATATATTTTATTTTAAAAATTAATATTTACTTAAGATAATTATTTATCTACTTAATTTTTGAATTTTTTATTTTATCCTTTTATTTTATGATTAGATTAATTAAGATAAAGAAAAGTGAAATTCAATATATATATATGAAAATTTTTCTTTTTTCTTCAGTATATATATCAACTTATATCTTTTCAAGTGACCATTTTTAATTTTTCAAGTTTTGAAAAGTCTATATAGAACATAAAACTGTATATACTAAACAACTTATAAATTATAAATAAATTAAAAATTAAAAATATAATATACAGTAAAAAAATAACCCGGACATCCACGTGGGAAATAATATAGAATTATAGATAAAATAAATAAATAACAAAAGAAAGTAACTTTACTTCTCTTCCACCCACTCCTTCCTATATTCAAGCAAAACGAATGAAATGTTTTCCCTCCTTTAATTTCTCTTTGGGTGTGCAAGAAGGAGAAAAAGTAACCAACTGCAGCCAAAACGCAAAAAACGACAAATTCACGAGTCCGTCTTTTGATTAGCCTTTTTCGTCCCAAAAAATTTCCACTCCGTAACGGCTCTGAAATAAATATAGCCGTTAGCAACTTACACTATCATTATCAGCAGCAAGGGGCATTATAAAGTCGCACCCACTTTTCATTTTCTTCTTGCAAAAACAGAACAGAACCCAGAAAAGATCAAAAAGCCATTGTTGCTTTCTTCAGAACAAGTACAGTTCGTTGGAAAAGAAAGCAATGGCCAAAGCAGCTCTCCTTGTTTTGCTCCTCTTCTTGTACTTAACTTCAGGTATGATTATCCCATCACTGTTCATGCTTTTTTGAACTTTCCCTTTTCTGTACGACGGTGCAAGTATCTTGAGTTTCTTTTGTTACTACGTGTCGTTTAAGTAATGCAAATTAAAACTACTTTAATAGATTATTTTAAGGGTGAATTTGAAACCCATTTTCCCAATTTTCTTACTTGGAGAACACAGAATTCTATTACAAAATCATCTCAATTCAATTTGTTCAGTTAATGTTGTTCTGGTTGAAACTCGAATGTTTATAACCTTATAGCATTAGATACAACTCCAATACTCACTAGACCTTGATTTTTAATTTCCCATATATAAATTGTTGCTTAAAGTTTTTTTTTTTTTATTATTATTTTTGCAGGTGAAAACTTGGGTATGGCTAGTTCTTCGGAACAGGTATAGTCAAATCAACTTTGTTTAATCATAATGATAATTTATAAAATCAACTTGTTTGATCAGTAGAAATTTGTGATTTGCGTTGCAGAAAACTTGGTGTGTGGCTAAACCATCATCAGACCAAGCAACACTACTGGCAAATATTAACTATGCATGCTCTCATGTGGATTGTAGAATTATGCAAAAGGGTTGTCCTTGCTCTACTCCAGATAATTTGATGAACCATGCCTCCATAGCCATGAACCTCTACTATCAATTCAAGGGAAGGAACATATGGAATTGTGATTTTAGGAATTCTGGTCTCATTGTCCTCACTAATCCGAGTAAGTTATATATATAAGATTAATTATCATATTTATGTTTAACTTGAATTGCAAAAAGGAAAAAAAAAAATCCTTTAGAAAAAATTGCAGTTTTTTCAGTTAGGATTGCAATTAACTTTCGAAATTTAGGATAAAATAATATATACTGGAAGGGCTCGGTTGTAACTATTAAGTTTTCAGAAAATAGTTGGATTTTTTTAGTTTTTACCTGATACTAAAATTTTTCTGAGTTCAGTCCTAATTATTTCTTATACATGTTTGTTTTTTTTTTCCTTTCATCTGTAGGTTATGGGGATTGCATCTATGCCTAATGCTTCTTGGTACAGAAAGAACTTTTGCTCCAAATAAATAAAATTATTAGAAGAATCCTCAACCATTCTGTAATTTCTGGAGAAACTGAGAAATACTTAAAGTCTATTTCGACATCCACAGTAGTACAGTAGTTTAAAACGATCAACTGATCAACAAGGAAAAGTTTTCCCGTAAAGTTCAGGTATCAATTTATGTTTTTGGACCCTTTTATTATAATAATATACCCAATTATTACACCCCAACGGAAATTTTTCTGGAATTCATGATTTTCCTATGTAGTTCATTTCTCTCAAGTCCTTCAATAGTTCAATGTGGTTGAATGGTTTACAACTTTGTCGGAACAAATCTTCCTTTGAATGAACTGTATAGAGGTTGTGATCTTCTGAAACTAAAAATATCGTCTATCTGAACCTTGTTGGAATGAGCTGGCTCACCTTCATCTGATGTGTTTTCAAGTGAATGTAGCTTCCCATATACACCTATGCTCAATGTCCTCTTGTTAGGTGCACCGATTCTTATGTATTCGTTGAAGAAATCTATAAAATCTTGTTTTGTGAGCTGCTTTAGTGCCATGACCTGTTTTCATGCCATTCATTACAATGTTATAATGGTTTTTATGAAAATACAAACAAGAAATTAATATATTTGCAACACACTGAATCTCAACTAGTTTGCGAGCAAGCTTAGATGATTTGGATATTTTGGGTCAAAATAAATATGAATTGAATGACATATTCATACCTCACATTCTCTGCGATCGAACTTGAGAGTTCCAACGGAAATCTCTTGGCAATAAAATGCAGATTCTTCCCATATATTCTTGTGCTTTTCAAGTTTCACATCGATCAAAGCCTTAATATTGCTCTGCATGACAGCCAGTTTATCAGTAGTTTTACAATGAGTAGCTGCAATGGGTAACCCTTTCAAAATTAAAATTGGGGATAATTCACTAGAAAGGTGCAGTTGCAATCATAATGCGTCAAAGCAAATTGGTGGTGATAACAAAGAGACAAAAATAATATGTCGTTTGCTAGTATTGGCCAATTGTTGTAGTAAAATCGATGGCCAAAACTCTGTTGAACAAGCCAGGTACCTATAAATATTTGCTCAACTACCAAATTAATGACAAAGCATACATTGCTAATCAGCTAGTAATAACTATATTCCCAAGCCATTAGACAATTGCTCCAAATGTTCATAGTTTACAAATTACAATTCTCAGAGACCAGATGAATTGTTAAAAGGAATACAGGCAATTCCTTAAGTGCTGGCCGCTGAACCTTGTACATATTAAGTGGGTTGATCTAGAGAAAAGTTAGGGCACTAAATGAGAGAAAGCTAAATTGTTAGATTGTATAACGGTTGTGATAACTTCAACAGTCTCTAAAAACTACTATTATTGCCAATTAAAATGAGCCATCACAAGGACATTTTAGAGTTTATTGAACCTCAAGAATAAAAATGACTATTGTCAAGCAAATGGTTGGTCCAGGTGGCAACTCCAGCTGGAGATCAAGTTTGTTTTGATAATGATGCTTACTTTGGTTTTATATCCCAACATACGACAACACAAACTAGTCCTAAATAATTTCTCCAGACATGATCGGGCTACATTGGACTTTGATAAACTCATGTTGTGATCATGTCAAGCAAACATGTCATGTCCAAAATTGCCATACTTATTTAGTTCACAATGAGGTTCAAATAAACACGCAGAGAAACATAGTTAATCTATTATGAAACTAATCTCACCTTGAATTCATCATCTGTCATTAGAAAAATTTTATTTTCGAACATCTTGAGGAATGCCTCAACCCTCAAATCAATATGTCCAGGACCCTGTCCAGTTTATCAACATCAAATTGAATATAACTGAAATCAACACAAAAAGAAGTTGTTCCATACCTGTACAGTAGATTGAATGATAAACTCAATTCCACGAATACCATAATCTTTCCTGCATAGTTTGGTAAGTTCAACTTTATTTGTAGGTATTGCAAGTGTGATGAAATGTTTTACGGTCAACAAATTTTTCCATACCTCTCTTTGAGAATAGTAATGTACCCAAGTTGTTCAACAGATCTTAGCTGGTGGAAGGCAGCTTGCTTTGCAATAAGAGTGAAAAGCTGAAGTTTTACATTCAGCATAAATTCATCTTGATGAACCTAGTAATCAATTAAATGGGTTCAGAAATTGAAACTGATCTCCACAAAAATAATTTCTTTTAATCCAATCGAGTAACTTGATTAACCTCATAGGAATAGATAACAGGTTTTATTATCAACAGACATTGACCTGTTAATTCCTTTAGTAGAGATACCAAACGAACTGTGAAGAACAATAGCAACAACAAAACCAACAAGTCTGCCTAACTCCACATACAAGTTATATAGGACATATTCTTTAATGAACAAAATGATTTCTAGTAAAGACAAAAGGGAAAAGTGATGGAACCAGAAAAGACTGGTATTAACAACTGTAGTTACCTGAATATAATGCACTAGAGCGGAATTCTCATTGCTTGGATTTAAGCCTTTAATAGGGTAGAAGTAACTTGTGCCCCTCTCAAGCTTGACAACCCTATTAGTCAAATACTGAGATGGGAATAAAGGTTGGCATATAGGGTTTTCACCCTTGAAGAAAACATCTTCAACATATTGAACAATTGACACTGCCTCACTGCATTCAATGTTGCCTGAAAATGAATGGCAATAATTTGATAAATCAATTAAAGACAGGAATCATAGACTGATCCTAGCATCACTATTAAGAAAGAATGAAGACTAGAAGACCTGCTATATAGCACTCCAAGAAGGCCCTTGACAACATCACGGGAGTAAATTTGGCTAGATCTTCAGCGTCAAGATGAGGAAGCGCTTCCAGTTTTTCCATCCAAGGCCATTTCTGCTCTGACAGTAGTAATGAGCAATAATATGTAGCATGGTGGTGGGGTTGTTGAAATTTTTTATTTTCGTACTCCTTCACTAACTTTTCCTGATAAAAAATATATGTTGTCAAAACAATTTATAAACTGTTCAAGAAGTGTATTCAAAATTTCACATCTTAGGCTCGATTTTAAAAAGGAAATCACCTTAGATCCTAGACAATCCAAGACAATAAAAAAAGATTGTGCCAAATCTAAATCAAAGGGGGGCAAAATGAATTTTGGATATTGCACTCTTTTTTTTGGCAAATTGAAATTTTAAAATAATATATCCATCAGTTGATGATGAAGAAGGCTTAAGACCCGAAACCAGTTTAATCAGAAGCATATTTATAGTATTATCAGAAGAAAATTCAGCAATTTTTGTGCAGAGGAAGATGAAACCATTTGAGAATATCCTAAATTATTACCTTAATCACAGCAAACCTTTCAAGATTCACATAAAATTTCGCAATTTTTCCAATGACAGCTTCCAACAAGGTCTTCAATTTGTCATTATAACCAGCAACAGTTACCTTTGAAGATGAAGGCAATTTAAAAGTAAGTTAAACTACATGAGTGGTGTTAATGCTGAGTGAAAGAAACAACAGCTGGAGAACTTTAGATCGCAAGATTTTCTAGAAGAAATTCAATGGAAGAAAAAAAATTGTGATATATGAGCTTGTATTTCTTGTTTTTTCTTGATATTTCAACATTATAAAGGAAAGAAAAATAGCTAAATACAACAAAAGTGAGAAGATCTTCCACCCCCAGCTAAGCAGGAAGAAGAATCATTATTATGATATGCACTCCAATGTTCGTGAATTTCATTATTAAATCTCTGTCTACCAATTGTTGGTATTTTTCCACTAACATAGCTCAAGGTGAAGCCTTATAGATTCTGTTGGACATGCTAAAGGGTGAAGGAACAAGTTGATAATTTATGCATACACTATGTTCATAAGCGTACGAGTAATGTGTGTCTGGACATAATTTCCTTAATTGAGTTATTTGATCAACAAATCTAATTTGCTTATTGTTGTTGCTTCTCTAATCTTTTTGCTTCAGTGATTGAAAGAAGTAACTACTTTGATATTCCCTCAGCATATAATGGGGGAATGGGGACTTCTCCATTACGTTGAAGAAATGAATAAATGAAACTGAAAACTGAAAAAGTTATTTAATTAGAGGAGGGGAAAACTAAAGAAAATTGGCTATGATACTTCAAGTAATGGGATAGAATGAATACTTAGTGATTAATCATCAAAAGCTATTAATTTTTACTGACTGTGATAAAGTTGAAGAAGCTAGGAGTGCTAAAAGAGATAAATCTTCATAGCACAGGTAGGTTGGATTTGTACAATGATGATACATATGAAAAGTAGAGAGATGAACTTGACTAACAGGTTTGAGAAGTGAAACTGAAAATTAAAATATCGAATTTGTTTTAGGTCTCAAGATAAATGGTAGGAAAAGGAATGATTCATTTCCTGTAAATTGTTTCATCATTGAAGTCCTTTTGTGAAAGTTACTTGCATAAAGATAATAAGAACTCTATAAAATCTCAGGCTACTCTATTTTAAATCATAAAATACAGAAAATTATCAGCTTCAGATCTTTATGGGCTGGTTTACTCCTGGAGAAACATAAATTTGTAGAGAAAAAAAGTAGCTTAATTTCTAGTGGTTATTAAGAAGGCATGCGATTTCTGTTTCATGGATACATGACAGACAACTACAAATCAACAAAGTTTAATAAACGTACCTGGAAACCACTTTCTGCCATGTTTATGTAATAATATAGACCAGCAACACGTGCAGAATAAGCTGAAATGAGTAGAACATTTTAACTAACAAGAAGAAAATTAAATACCACCACAGAAATATTAAAAGAAGGAAGCCAAAGTTGGGAAAGTAGAAGCAAATTCAATTACACTGACATTCTCCACAGCTCTTGTCAAATAGTAATTAGGAAGGTAAAGGAATAAGGCAATAAAAATGCAAGCTTTTTCTTCATTGAAGGAAATTTGATATACTTACCATATTCATTCAAGTAATCCTTCAACAACCGAGTAAAAATGATAGAGAGAACTTCAGACTCAGGAGAGCTCTTGGCATGCGGGCAATTGAAATCTATCTTGATATATGCCTTGGGTGTGGAGAATATTGTATCAGGCTTGTACCATAATGATGCAAGGCTTGACTTTCTCACTAAAGATGGGAATTTGGCCTGATTTAGAGGTCAATCACATTAGTGACAGATTTACAAAAATATCAAAAATCACATAATTAAACCATTCCGTCAAACCTTCTCTTGTGCATCTTTGAGTGATAAGTCACTAGGGATGAATAAATTAGGTTCTGGAAGATGTAGATTTTCATTAGGGGCAGATGATATCCATTCCTGCAATGCAACAAAAACTTTGTGAGCATTATCAAGTTTTTTTTTTTCCTTTTACAGAAAACTCTAATTTGAGACAAAGAACTACTTAATTCAATAAAAAGAATAAAATGAGAACAAATTAATGTGTGCATCCAGTCTCCTACCATTACTTCTGCACTTTGTTATCATCAAATTGAATTAATAATGATATCAAACAAATAAATGCCAAGAACATACCTGAACTGTGGAATCATTAATTTTTTCAATGCTGTATGCAGTTTTGTACCATGGCTCAACCATGTCAGTTTGTCCTTCAAACTTATTTGATTCCCAGAAGATTCTGCAGGACAGAGGGATTATTAGGAAAGATACAATGCCTCAAATTTACGAGCATGCAACTTGAAAATGGAATAGTTCATCAGGTCCTCAAGATACTCGAGTCAAGCCAATTTTAAGAATATAGGAACATCTGGGATATAATATTAGTATCTTTTTTAAATCAATGATCATCTTAATTCTTGCTTCTTCAAATACAGTAGCTATACAAAAAAATGCTAGTAAAATAAAAAAAACAAGCCATGAAGCACCCAGTAACAGAACAAAATTCCAACATGTTGCATAATCTCTCACCACAGAAACCAAAATTACAGTAATACAAAGACAAACCAAGTGAAAAAATGTCTTACTGCCAATGGCATAGGAAACTCTAAACCACCTTCACAATCAACTAGCATGAAACATTAGGTAAAGAAAAGAAATGAAAAAAAAATACTTAGGTAAAAAATACCAGTCAGAAAAAAGATGAGAAACATATTGCTCATAGATCAAGGTCCATAAGTTTGTTACCTTTTGGTTCTTTTGAAGTCTATAGCACCAATGCAATCACTAAAGCAGAGGATTGTTTAGGTTATGAGATATTATATTGTTCCATCTATCTTCTGAATGTTTAGTGAAACAATGATATCAGTAATTATTCTAGCATTATGTACAGACTAGGAAGTCATTTGTTATGACCCCTAGCCTAGCTAGGATTTTGGCGAGTGAGAAAGGAAGAGAAAGAGAGGGACAATAGAAGATAATAATTAGAGAGAAGAAAGAAAGAGAATCTTCAGAGAAAAATTGGTTGTTTCTTGTATTAATGGAAAATACTTCTCTTGTTTATGGACCAATTAATAAACTTCTAATACTATTAACTATCTTAATCACTTGGCTTAATTAATAGTCCCCGCTCATCATCCAACTTATTTATCCTATGCTCTTCATCTCATTGGTGTAGTCATGTCACCGTTCTTGGCTAGTTTTAAGCTTTAATCTCTCTGAATACAAGCCAAACAAACAGCAAACTCAGGAAAAAATGCAGTTTTTCATAAAGATAGATGCTAATAAAAAGGGAAGGGTTTAGAACAATGAATATGTAGAATTCTCATTCCCCGGTAGAAAAAGTTATAACTTTTAGGAGCACTGGTAAACATACCTGACATTATTTGGAGATAGTTGATCCAATACTGATTGGATTGTACTTGGGTTGAATTTAGAAGGAATAGAGGATTGCACTAGCCAATCTTTTGGAGGATATAACTGCAACTCGAAAAGGAAAAAAGTCAAAGCACAAGTATCATCAGCCTCTCGCAAGAAGAGAATGTATTAAGTTCTCTCTTTTTTTTCTATTACAAGCAGAAATCTACATATTCCTACATGCAAACAGATAGGCACACAGACACATGCAACATATGGACGTGGACATGCATGGGAGGAAAGGTCCCTTTACATGAGCTGTTATGATTTGTGATAACTTTTAATGAGAGCATGGTTTATTGATCAAACCATTGAATCAATAGTCTGTCTGCTAACAATTTATGTGCCACATTTTAAATCAAATGAATATCTATGATCATCTTAGGCATATAACTCATTTTCATTTAAACTCTTCTGCTGAAATTGTGTGTTAGGATAGATATGATCCAAAGGTAAGAAGTTTCCTCTGTGTCCATTAATCATGATTCAGCTAAGTCCTTGTGGTCTCATCAGGTATTAGGAGCTCCAAATTTTGAATTGTATAGAACAATATGCTATACAAAGGAATAATGAAGATAATTTTCAGTTAATTCATCTTATCTAACTACATATGTGATTATGATGGCTTATCTCCAATAAGGTAATTAAAAACTGGCATGGAATCCTCATCAATGAAATTGTTGTGGTGTAAGGAGTCCTAAACAAGCTCTTATAGTGGATACATGATATATAACTAGCTTAAGATAACAATTCAGAGGACTTTTTGTTTCTTCTCAATGATATGTGAGGGAGCTATATGTCCATACAAAATAACATTACTGCCCATCATGTTACTTCGTAATATCATGATCTTGAACACGAGGTGAATTGTAAAGCATCTCTTCTTTGTTATTTTTCTCTTTATTTAATGTAACAAGAGAAAGAAAGTATCACATACATTTACTAGATTTTAATATCTTTCGACTCTCTATGGATCAAGTCATTTCACAATATCAAAAAGTTATACAACCACAAAAGCTAAGATGAAATATGTGTAACTTATTCTTACTTTGCTACTCACAAAAGGCATATAATGAGGAAGCAAAATCTATGATTTCCTAGAAACAAGTTTATTGTGAATGTTTTTCCCTAATAGAGCAATATTTGTACAACATGTACCCCATTACAAAAATTCAAGTGACTTAGGAAAATAACAACCAAATGAACAAATGGAAAAAGTTCAGATAGTCTACTCTCAGAAAATGGAAAATTTTAGTATATGTATACGCATGCATGCTTATGAAATGTACCTTCATATTTGATGCGATTCTCATTGCATAATAGATTGGAGCATATTTGTCTTGATAATGGAATTTTGTCTCAGAAATTCTGGCAATCTTCATCAAAAGAAAAGAAAAAAAAACTATTCAAAATCTTATAGGTAGTAGAAAACATTTCTCACCAAATATGCAATAAAAATAACCATTCACAAAAGAAATACAAAATAAATTAATTTTAAAATTAGACCATAAATTTGAAAATAAACATTATTTTTGCATAGACAAACATAAAGATGTCATAATGAACTATCCAAAAAGTTGATCATATGTTCTCAATTAATTTAACCTTGCAAACTACCTCTAAAAATCTTAATGACAAAGCATAGATCATAAAAAACTAGATAATCAAGCTCTTTTCAGTACATATTAATTTAGTGAAAAGTAGTTGTTTCCATGTATTCAACAATGTTAGGTAGTAGTAGTCTTTAGGTAAATATAAATATGTGATGCACACCATTCTTTTACCTCATCGAATATCCATTTGCAGATACCAGATTGTTGTAAGAGTTGAATATATTTGACTAGTAGCCCTACGATCTCTCCCATATGTTCTGCATAAAGCAAGAATTAATTTTGGTCCAAAAAAATACAAACTCCAGCAATATTCAAAAGTAAAGGATTCTGCCCAACAAAAAAAGCTACGAGAAAGCCTTGTAAATTTTAATATAAATACTTTTATGTCATCGACATGTTAAACGAAACTAAGGGAAAACATGAACAAACTAACCTTGACCATTATCTGTAAGATCAATTGTTACTGTAAAGAAAGAGAACTCTTGATTCCATTCCTCTTCACTTGCAAACAACCTTGTAGCCCATCCTACAACATTTTTTTTGGGTAATATTTTGTCAGAAGAAAAAAAAAACTAAAATCAACAAAGTTATTACAAAGATCTTCCTTTTTAATGTTTATTAACGAGTTAAGAGGTCGATTATCTATCTATCCAAAATCTTTGTTCTTGTTATTTCTAAGCATCCTTTATTCATTGCAAGGAAATTCTTACATAAAAAAGAAAATGATCCAATATTGGAAAAAGGGTTAAACGATATTTATTAATGTGGCTACCCATCTTATGTCATGAATTAAATGTTCTTGTTATCATTATATAAATAGAAGACTAGAGAAGTTTTGCATAGCCCATACTTAAAATTTGTCAATCAAGACATTTTGAAATGTGGAAGGTCTTGCTTATAATCGTACAAGGCACAATGAAGTTTGGATATATGCATAGATAATCATATCAAAACATGAAAGCATTATTGTTTATCTTTAAACTAAAGTGTAAAATTCAATTCTAGATGGATCCACATGTAGATAACAAAACAAAGCTGCAATTTCGAAGGCAAAATAATATTGGTTATTATTTCTTATCTCATTTTCTTAGAATTACTATGTATAAATTAATAGGACAATTATATGCAAGGCTCTAATAACATAGACAAACTTTTGGAAAAGTAAATGAAGCTCCTTGAGAACGTATAAAAGAAAGTCTGACCATATGAACATCCAAAGAAATCTAAAATCATAACAAACTCAATCAAAAAGGATATGCAGATGGCACGTGTCAAAAAAATTTACTAGTCTAAAGCATGCAAAGAATGAGTCGACGCACCTAATGTTTTCAAGACATAAAACAAAGATCCTTCTCCTTCATGGCCAATAAGGTAATTCAGATAATTGCAAGGCCCTTCCTTGTAGTGAAGAATGCTTGGAGTTATAGGCCATACAATTCTCAATTTGTGACCTTTTTCTATTGGGACAGATTTGACAAGTATCTGAAATAAATGCAATACTGAATGAATGAATGTATAGAAAATAGTCATATAAAGTCACGACGTCTTTCAACATATGCATTTTTTTCTTTATGAGCAGAATTACCCAAATTAAACTGCAGGATCTCACAATTTCTTTTGCGTTAAAAATTCATTTTATTATTATAAGTTTATATTATATCTTAGCTTAATTCTATTTCTCATAAATTTTTAAAATTTTAGTTATTAAAAATTCCTCTAACTGAGGAAAACAAATCAAAAGAGTTAGTATGAAGTAATAATAATTCAACAACTCTAAAATATTTTCATTTATTATTGATGATTCAAGCACAGTAGTGATACGGCTAATGTTTTGGACTGGGGTAGAGTCATTTCAGATATTCAATGGCGTCAAGTTCAAATGGGAATTGGTAATCTTTCTTGGATTTAAAGGCAAGCAAACATGGCTGCTCATAGCTTAGCTAGAGAAGCATGTAATCAAGCTGACTTTCACATTTGGGATAGTATTCCTTTGTGTATTGAGAGTGCTATTCTCTCAGATGCTATTATTGATTAATAAATTATCCCTTTTCATGTCAAAAAAAAAAAAATGCTAATGACAATTAATAATTTAGTAATTAAAAATAAATAATGCTAAATGAATTAGATAAATTCTAAGACATACTATTAGAAAGATTACAATCATATTCACAAGATTGGTCAGTGATAAACGTATATTTTAGTTTAGATATATTTATATTTGAGTCACTTCTATAAAATTAAAATGAAAAATTCATATTAACCACATTTCTTTCAACTAGATAAAACACAAAATTTGAGATCTATAACTAATTTATTAAAAGATTGTATGAGAAAAAAAAAAAAAAAAAACAAATTTGATGATCTTATAACTAATTTATTAAAAGATTGTATGAGAAAAAAAAAAAAAAAATACTCCATGGGATAATTGGTAGTAATTTGTCAAAAAGGCGGTTTAAAAAAAAAAAAAAAAAATACTCATGGGATAATTGTAGTAATTTTCAAAAAGGCGTTTGATACAAAATTGTCAAAAAATTAAATATGTAATCAAAAGTTCAAATTTATAATTTATTCTTATATAAATATTTCTAATTTACTTGATACTATTCAATTAATTTCTCTTGCTTTTGATGTTAAAAATATTTTTTAGATTTTTAAAAATTTATTTGTTAACTAATATTCACAGTTTATACAATTCGAGAAGAATTTTCCATGTTACATAAACATTAACGTGGGCCAACAATTTGAAACAGTATTGAAGGTAGACAGTTGAAACTTGAAACTACAACAAGTTGAATAATCACGGGTAAGATAGTCAAAATACTATTCCGATGAATAGTGAAAGTGGCATGCATTTTCCTATATATATAATATAATTTTATAATGTGTACTTGCAGTTTTTTAAAACATGCCAATGCTAGGCATACCTGCAAGTGCTCAGACATGCATGGATGACCAGAAAAAAAAATACAGCTTCTATTATTGCTTTGAATTTCTTGAAATTTGTCCTCCACAGCGATTTGAATAGCATCAAGGCTTTCTGAAAATCTCCAAAGGAATCATGCATATTTATGAACATAATTAATGAGGCCATTATATTATGCACAATGATATGCTAACCTTTCGTGTATACCACCAAATGCATAAGGCTGGCAGAATAATTTTCCTTGTAGAATTTAAGAAGCTCATGTCTTGTATCCAGCCCTTTTGCTTTTGGTTGAACTTCCAAAGTCTCCCAGTTCCCTGTTCATTGAACAAAATAGATCTCAGACTTATATTCTTTTTTTTTTTTTTTCCTTTTTTTTTTTTCAGACTTATATTTTTTTTTTTTTTTTTCCTTTTTTTTTTCTGGTCACCAAAGCAAGGTTTTCCAAACCAAAGAAAATATAAACATGAAGCCATAAGTATGTTCCGAGATCATAAGGCGCTATTAACTAATAAAAGGACAACGTTTTCCCCATAAGCTGAAACTATTGTTTGGGTGAAAGGAAAGTGAAGAAAGAATTTGGCAATAATATTTAATAAATTGATATCCAAAACCTAAAGTAACCGCAAACGATGCATAAATGACAGGCGGCTTATAAAAAGTTCTTGAAAACTAAATACACATGTGATTCGCTTACCTGTACTGAATTTATGATATGGGTGGTTATGATCACTGAGATGTTTCTGAAGCTGTACATGATTAAACAGTTTCAAGGAAAAAAATAAGTACATTAGTCACATAATTGACATGAGCAAACATACTGATCACCGACGAACAGACCGGAGTATATATCGATTTTCTAAAGGTTTATGACCTATAATTGTTTGAGCATTTATGTACTATTTTAACACCACAATATGCCTATGTAACGTGTATAATGCAAGTTTTTGCCATCTGATTAAACACCTCATTCTAATAATGATCAAAGCGTTGGACTACCTCCTGCTACAATGCTCAAGTGATGAATAATTTTGAGATTGTCTACCTATAAGGTGATTTCAGACATATCATGCAAATGATTGGTTCTATGATTTAATATAAGAAGCATTAACAGTATCATGAACATGTACTTCTAAAAACCTGACCTCATTTTACCCTTCATTAAATTCCTAACCACATTCCACGCATTGTCAACGAATATAATTGAAAACATAAAACCTAAGCCACAAGAAAGCCTTTTGCTACAGATATAATAGTAATAAAGAAATTGCATAAGAAAGCCTCTGCTCATAAACGGAATAGAGTATTGAAGAAGTAACAAGAATCTTCACATCCAAAATAGAAAATTTTTTTATCAAAACTCATTCCTCCAATAAAAATTCTGTTTTCCCTTTTCATCTCATTCCTCTTTTATTAGATTTCATAAAATGAGCATAAATAAGTTGAGAGATTGATAAAGAAACGTTCACATCCATAAGAAGTTGGAGGCAGCAGCTTTGAGGATGAGTCATGACCAAAGATCTAGTGGACCGAAGTGGTTAAGGAAAAATTTATTACTGTAATAAGAACTTAATTCTAGAGATATATAAATCAAGGAAAATAATCCACCCAAAAAAAAAAAAAAAAAATTTATTCTGTAATAAGAACTTAATTACTAGAGATATATAAATCAAGGAAGAATAATCCACCCAAAAAAAAAAAAAAAAAAAAAAAAAAAAGTCTAGGAATAGGATTTAGTTTCAGAATTCAAGTAATCCTCTTTGCCACATCCTTATATCCATTTCATCTATCCTTAAAACAGTTGTATTATAGGAGAATCGGGACATCCCAAAATCCTACAAAGTATAAAATGGCCATAGTTCAGAAGGCAAGGAAAGTAGCTGACACAGACCTGGTGCATTCTCCAGCCATCAGACAATAAATTTTTCTGATTCTCTATATATGACAGAGAGAGAGTAATTATCAGTAGTAACTTCATTGAAAAGGACAAAAAAAAAAAAAAAAAAAAAAAAAAAAAAAAAAAAAAGAAAAACGAAGATACTGATAAAGGAGTTGAGGGCTCAGCAAAAAAAAAAAAAAAAAAAAAAAAGAAAAACGAAGAGTACTGATAAAGGAGTTGAGGGCTCAGCCAAACAGCTTACCAGAATCAACAGCTTTGATTTCCCTCATGGTTGCGTCAGCTGATAACAATGGTCTGATAAAGAACTGTGCAAACCTGAATCGTAATCAGAGGCAAAGCCCAATATCCATAAAGTTTAAGGTTAATACTGAACTGCTGTAGCAAACTAGCTGCTAGCAGAAAAAGAAAATACATCATTCTTTATTTTTTTTAATGAATTACCTGTCCAAAGCCTCTTCAAAATTGTCAGCATTAACATCAAAGATATAGTTGGTATGATCAGAAGTCGTATAAGCATTGCACCGCCCTCCATGCTATTACATTGTAAGAAGATAGAGCAAAGACAATAGAGTTTAGATATTATGAGTAATAAGTAGCAATATTACATTGCCAGCTTGTTCCTATCAAGAACAAAGACTGGCTATTTACACTGAAATTAGATTAGAAGGATCCTGAAACAAAGTAGCTCAAACTGTCTATTGCACTATTTACAATCTCTCCTTCAAATTAAACACTTCTTTCATACAGAATGTCCAACAAAAACAAATAACATGAGCAAACATCATCTGAAAAACAAATGTTGATGAGATGTGTGTGTTTTAGAGAGAGAGAGAGAGAGAGAGAGGAAGGATTTTAGACAACTAAAGAAAATTTATAGCTCCTTATCTCTAAGTAAATACCGTTTATAGTTCATTTGCTATCTGCATTCAGGGATTACAAGTGACGTCTAGAAGTACATTTTTCAGGAATAAAGCAGCCAACTAAAAAATTTGGAGCTAGTAGGTGGAAACTGGAAAGGTTCATACAATGCTATTCAAGGCATTCCTTTTTTCTTATGCAGGATTCTTACTCTCAACATCTGTCTCATGTGAGTCATGTCAAGACCAAACAGAAACCAGAGCATTCAAAAGTCTGACTTATACATTATTAGTTCATATTTTGTAGGTTCCGCACCATCCAGGATTGTGGCCTCCTAATTGCCATTATCCTTGTTGTTAAATTGCCTTTAGTTAATTCATACCATTTTAGCCTATCTTTATTGAATCCCCCTCATTTATAGCAATTGACATTTTACTGAAATGCCCAAATAGCATACTTAAGAGAGCTCGACCTACTTTATAACATGCAATGAAAAAAATGTCATATCACGCCAGCTGATATTCAATATTCAAATTATAAGCACAATTGCAACTAGACAATGCATATATCAAAATCCTTATTAAAAAAAATTAATGTATACCTCAGTTATGTACTTCGAATAACTATCCTCCAATGGATATTTTTCACTAGCATAAAACAACATATGTTCTGCAAAAAAATTATTAAATTAGAAAATCAAAAGACAAGCGCAAATACATAGCAATATATGCTAAATAACAACTAATTTTAAGTAAAACTTATAATAGAATTTTTCTGGGTTATTACCAACTGTGGTTCACTTAGTTAAGGTTCGGTTCACATAATATATTAGATTAGGAATGAATAAGTATTTTCACTTGTGCGTGGAGTTTATTTTCCAGAAATTTATGGATGATGAAAAATATAGAATGATGTAAATCGCCTCCCAAATTTTACCATGTGCAATAAAAGATTAATAATTTTTGTTTTTCTTAACTTTTTTTTTTCTATTATCATCATTAAATTTATTTTATTGTTTGTATCTATTTAATATTGCAAATATAACTTTAAAGCAAACTACTAAACCTAATTAACCTTAAAAATTTTTAAGACTAATAAAATTATACTACCAAAATTTCTTTAATTTTGATTGCTCATTGGAAAAAAAATTCCCACAGCATTATTAAATATTCTTCATTTAATAAGACTATTTTTGCACAACAATTATACTTTCATAGTTTCATTTTACCGAAAAATAAAAAGAAGTAAATAGTTAAGCATTTTTAAGTATATTATGATTATTATTTAATATTTAAATTTATTATAACATACTAATATGAATATATACATACAAGTAATGCACGTGCTAAATGCATAGGTGTTGTTATTATTAAGGAAAAAATACAATATTGTTAGGGACTCTAATCGATCAGACCTCAACGAAAATTCTATCACTTTGATTTTTTTTTTTTTTTTTAAAGCGTGTTCGGTAATGGCATTTAGAGTAGCATTTAGTATTTTGAACTAGTCAAAACACTATTTCTCTACATGATTGTGTTCGTAAATTGATATATAAAGTAACTTTCAGATGTCTATAGAGTGTTTTCTAAAATCCATTGATATATAAAATAGCTTTCAGAGGTCTATAAAATGTTTTCTAAAATCTTATCTTAGCTAACATTTAGTGTAATTAATATAAAATCCTTCTCTTATCGTATTGCATATTTTATTATCTTTATGTTTGGCTTATTTATATTTAATAGTAAAAGAAAAAAAAATTTTATTGATATATTTGTATTTAAACCCCAATAAATATTAAAAATAAAAAATGTTTATCCCTTAAATATAAAAAATTTCCCATTTTATTTATAAAATAGTGAATTTTTCAATTTTTACTCTCTTACATTTTAAAAATCTAGATATAGGGAAATCATTTTTATAATGAATTTAATTGAAAATTCTAAGAGAATATTTTCATATCATTTTAAATTTATTGTCAATCAAAACATCTATTAAATCAACTAGTATCATTGAATAGACCCTAAATCTACATATTCACTTGACAGTGGACACTCTGTTTTAAGATGACCCGAAGTGGATAGACCAAACCACACCAAAAAGGGCATCAATAATGACGCTGACCCAAACCAATTGACCGATTTGACCCAAACCAATTGACCCATTTGACCCAAACCGAGAAAGTGCCAAGTCCAGCCAATGCATGGGTAAACGTAACAGTTGGCCATGTGATCGAAATAGAAACAAAATAAAATAAAATATAAGCTATGGCTATGGCTATTCAGAGTTGAACAAGAAAGTGAAAATTCAAGTACCGAGAAAATGGGCAAGTCCTTCAAGTCCAACAGGATCGCTGAAGTAACCAACGCCAACATCCATTGAAGCAGAACACTGAACAAAATTTAACCGGTAAGAGAAAGAAACGATTTCTGTTAAGAAAAAAAAAAAAAAACGAAGTCGATTGATTAAATTGAATTTGGAAACTCAAAAATGCAGCAGTACCTTATCGGTATCGGGATCGCTAATGAGGAGAACCTCAAGCGAGTTTTTAAGGACGATCCGCCGATACTCTCTCTTATCATTACGCGGCTTCACTATCTCCACTTCCTCCACCGCCATTTCAGCTGTTGCTTTGCAGAGAGGGAAACGCGGGACGGGAAATTAATAAGAGTAAGTAAACGCGAGTCTTTGCTCTCTGATCTTAGATTATGGTGATTTATAAAAGTATCAGGCAGCATTGTGGAAGTCAATCGGAGACTAAGAACAACGACGTTGACTAGGAGGAACTGGACAAAGGGAAGATGACTCGACTGGTTTGTTTACATGTTTGTAATTAAAATAATGATTTTGTGATTTTTGAATTTTTTTTTGAAGAAGATTTTATAAATTTAGTTAATAGTACGTAATTATCTATATCTTTATATTCGAAAATTCAAAAAAAATTAAATTTTATATAAAATAAACAAAAGGTAAGAACTAGTATATAAAATAAAGGAAATTATTTAAACAATAATTCAAGTGTTCTAATATTAAAAAAATATGAACAAGGTGAAATGTAAATTTCCACTAAAAAGGCTTCCCTTTTAGAGTTTGACGTGTCATGAGCATAATTAATTTTAATTTAATGGATTGAGGACACCTATAATATAATATAAAAAATATAAAAGAATAAATACACGAATTGTATAATTTTATTTGAATTAATTTAAATAATTAATTTTTTCGTGAAAATTATTTAATATGTCTAATTTTATAAACTACAATATTTAACAGATCAATATAAAAATTAAAAATACTATAAATTCATAAAAATTTACATAAGCTTATATTTATAGATGAGAGGGACGTTTACCTACTTAGAGAGGGAGTATTTAAAATTTTCTTAAATCAAATGGAGTTCATCATGTAAGAGGGGTAAGATATTCTTTGTATCAATATAGCATATACTCCTGCACATTATTACATTTGAATAATAATAATAATAATAATACTGGCTTTTCATTGGTTAATTAGGTTCATTGACCTTTGACATCCAATTTGGTTCATTGGCCGTCTGATTGGTTTATTAAGATTATTGACAGATATAGAAATATTCATTTCAATAGAGGAAAAAGATTTGTTTGAAGGGAGTTTTTAATTACCAGAATTTAATCATTTTATGAAAAATAGATTTTTAGAAAGCAATTATAAAAATATTGAATTATCATGTGTTTGGATGATAATAATTTTCTAAAATATATTTGAATTATCATATGTTTGGATAAAAATATAATTTTCTAAAATGAAACTGTAAAATGAAAAAAATAAAGTGCTTGGTACTTGTGTTTGATAGTCCAATTCTTGCGTTTGGAGTAGTGTAATTTTGACCATTCGAAATAACATGTTTTTTTTTTTTTTTTTTTTTTTTTTTTAGAGTAGGTAATAACATTACTAAAATGTCATATTTAACTAAATATTTTATGACTAGAAATTAACGTTATTATATATTTTAAACTATCTGATTTTTTTTATTAGAAATCAATTTTCCCCACCTTCAAGATGGAAAAGTAGATATAGGAATCACATATTCATTAATTGAATTCTTTTTTGAAATGTTGAATTTTTATACCACAAAATATACTCTTTTCGTACCAAAAAAAAAAAATCTTTCCTTTTTGGTTTGTCACAAAATATACTTCACTTTACTTTTTTTCATTGTAATTGATCATTAAATTGTCTACTATATCCTTATTAAATTACTTTATTTTCAATAATCCTCATTAATTATTAATTATTATTTCAGTACTCATGTGTTATTTAAAATGAGCATAGTAAAAAAATTATATGAATAAAATTATCCTTTAATCATATTTTTTAATCTATATGAATAGAAAATGAACTATTTTTTTTAGTCGAATGTAGTATTACTTTTCCAAATAGCTTAGATTTTGACAATCAAACGTCCTCCAAATTCAAAATTAGATTTTTATTCTATTACAAAAGTAAAAAATAATTTTAATGATTTTAGAGCATGACGTGGCAAATTCAAACTCCAATTATAGCCAAATTAACAAAAACAAATGTCTTGATATTATTAAAATTATCTCGACATTTAAAAAAAAAAAAAAAATTTCTCTCCTCAACATCCTTCTCATCGGCCACAAGACTCTTGAGACTATTAAGATTGCTTATTCGGAGTTTAAAATGTTCAATAAATATAATTTTATAACTCAGAAATATTTAACAGTCAAATTAAAAAGATAAGAGGATTCTTCTAATAAAATTGAAGTGTCAAAATTTATGCATTTGGCTCCCATGTTGTAATAAAGTATACACTTATAACTTATTACACCCCAAAGAAAATCCTTCAAAGGAATTCATAATTTTCCTACGTAGTTCATTTCACTTGAATTCGTGAAATAGTTCAATGTTGCAATAATTTATATTCTTAAAATAGAATAGTTTGCAGTTAAACAAATAAGGTATACCCTTACAAATTCGTTGGACCAAATAAATTATCTTGTGAATGAACTGTAAAGAGGTTGTGATCTTCTGAAACTAAAAATATCATCTATTTGAACCTTGTTGGATTGAGATGGCTCACCTTCTTCTGAAGTGTTTTCGAGTGAATGTAGCTTCCCATAAACACCAATGCTCAACGTCCTCTTGTTAGGTGCACCGATTCTTATGTACTCGTTGAAGAAATCTATAAATTCTTGTTTTGTGAGCTGCTTTAGTGCCATGACCTGTTTTCATGTCATTCATTAGAATGTTATAACGGTTTTTATGAAAATACAAACAACAAATTAATATATTTGCAAGAAAAATTGACCATTTTGAAGCAGTAGGAGCAGACCTAAAATGACATAGAGGACACTAGTTCGAAAGGACTTGAGTGACACATGATGTTTTTTCTAAATATATAAACATAAAACAGGTAGAATAAAGGAAATGGATCGATAATCGACACACTGAATCTCAACTAGTTTGCGAGCAAGCTTAGCTGATTTGGATAATTTATGTCAAAATAAATATGAAATGAATGATATTCATACCTCGCATTCTCTGCGATCGAACTTGAGAGTCCCAACAGTAATCTCTCGGCAATAAAATGCAGATTCTTCCCATATATTCTTGTGCTTTTCAAGCTTCACTTCAATCAAAGCCTTAATATTGCTCTGCACAACAGCGAGTTTATCAGTAGTTTTACAATGAGTAGCTGGAATGCATAACCCTTTCAAAATTAAATTTGCGGATAATTCTGTAGTTTATCAGTATGTATAATGCTAAATTTTATACATACCAAGTAGTTGTTCTCAGAAAATAGTAGGAGACTAAATGAGGGAACCCTAAATGATAAACTGTATAACAGTTGTGATAATGACGGCAGTCTCTAAAACTAATATTAGTACATGCATGGCAGCAACTTGCCAATTCAAATGGCCTTTACGAGGACATCTTAGAGTAGAGTTGAACCCCATTAATAGAAAAAGACTATTGTGACACTTGTCCTAGTATAATTTCCCTAAACATGTTCCGACAATATTTGGACTTGATAAATTCATGTTGTGATAATTTCAAGCAACTATGTCATGTATAAAATTGCCATATTTGTGTAGTTCACGATAAAGATCAAATAAGCATGAAGAGAAACATAGTTAACCTCTTATGAAACTAATCTCACCTTGAATTCATCCTTGAATTCATCATCAGTCATCTCATAAATTTTATTTTCAAATATCCTGAGGAATGCCTCAATCCTCAAATCAATATGTCCAGGACCCTGCCAGTTTATCATGATTAAATAGAATACAACTGAAATTAACACAAAAAGAAAAAAAAAAGTTCAATACCTGTACTGTGGATTGAATGATAAACTCTATTCCTCGAATGCCAAAATCTTTCCTGCACAGTTAGATAAGTTCAACTATATTTGTAGGCATTCCAAGTGGATGAAATGGTTTTAGGGTCAACAAGTTTTTGCGTACCTCTCTCTGAGAGTAGTAATGTACCCCAGTTGCTCAACTGTTCTCAGCTGGTGGAAGGCAGCTTGCTTTGCAATAAGAGTGAAAAGCTGAAGTTTTACATTCAGCGTAAATTCATCTTGATGAACCTAGATAATCAAATTAAATGGATTCAGAAGTTGAATAAGATCTCCACAAAAGTAAGTTCTTTTAGTCCAATCAAATGACTTCATAAACATAATAGCAATAAATGACTGTTCTTGTTTTCCATAGATGTTGACCCATGAATTCCTTTAATAGAGATACTGAACAAAATGTGAAGAATAATGGCACCAACAAAATCGACAAGTCTGCCCAACTCCATATTACAAGTTGTATAGAACAAATGGTTTTTAGCAGGGACAAAAAGACAAACCAATTGAACCAGAAAAGACTGTTGTTAACAAATGTAGTTACCTGAATATAATGCACTAGAGCGAATATAATGCACTAGAGCAGAGTTCTCATTGCTTGGATTTAAGCCTTTGACACGGTAGAAGTAACTTGTGCCCCTTTCAAGCTTGACAACCCTATTAGTCAAATGCTGAGATGGGAATAAAGGATGGCATATAGGTTTTTCATCCTTGAACAGAGCATCTTCAACATATTGAATAATAGACACTGCCTCACTGCATTCAATGTTTCCTGAAAATGAATAACAATGTTAAGGATTAGTTGTAAATAGAACTCTATTAGGAGTTGTAAATAGAACTCTATTAGGAGTTAGATTCTTAATAGGTTTATAGTATCTTGTATGTTATATGTGTCCCTATTGATGAATCAAACACAGAAAAATATTTTCCCACATTAAATCTGCATGGTATCAGAGCCTTTGGCTCGTTAAACCTTTTTTTTTCCGTTTGCGTTGAAATTCCAGCGGCTGTCCAGCGGCTGTCGGTCTTGGTGACAGTTCTAGGGTCACCGTTTTGTCTCACCACCTACCTCAGAAGGTTCCCCAGCTGCCGATCGGCGTTCCCTCCAAATTCGGTCACCGGATTCGCTGCGCGTGGGCCCCACGCGCCGCTTTTGTGTTTCTGCTACAGTACCACGCGCCGGCGCGTGGCGGCGCGTCCGGCTATTTCCGGCGATCTGGCTTCGTTTCAACTTCAGCAATCTACTCAGGTGGTTGTTTTTTCCGATCCGGCGAAGTTTTGGTAGGGGCGTTCTCAGTTTTTGTCAATTTGGCGTTTTCAGGTTACTGTTTGCTCCTGTTTGCTTTTGAAAGGCTTTTTTTTTGGTTATCTCTTTCTGGGTGCTGGTAGGGTGTTTAGTTTTGTTAATAATGATCCCCAACTACAGATTTCCTAATTAGTTTATGATTTGGTGTGCAGCAATGGAAAAAGGAGATGGCTGCCTTAGATACAAATGGTACTTGGGATCTTGTGCCTCTCCCGGGCATGTAAGAAAGCTATTGGTTGTAAGGTTTTCACCGTTAAAGTGAATCCTGATGGGACAACTGTTGCTCGTCTCAGGCTCGATTAGTTGCAAAGGGTTATTTCTCAGATTCTATGGCCTTGAATTTATTCTGATACTTTTTCTCCTGTTGCCAAATTGGTCTTCTGTTCGTTTATTTATTCTTAGCAGGCTACTTCTTGACTGGCCTTACATCAAGCTGGTACGTGAAGAATGGCCCTTTTCTCATTGGGATCTTCAGGAGGGAAGTTTACATAGAGCAACCACCAGGCTTTGTTGCTCAGGGGGAGTCGGGTAAAGTGTGTAAACTTCGAAAAATCTTCTTTATGGCCTAAAAAACAGAGTCCTCGAGCTTGGTATTGGTAGATTTTGCAATGTGTACATCAATTTGACATGCAGAACAGAGACTCTGATCATTCTGTATTTTTCAGAAGTACTAAGACGTGGGTTTTGATTCTACTTGTGGTTATGTTTGATGGACGCATTGTTATTTTACAGGGAGTGATTCAGCGGCATACACACTCAAATCATTTTCTCCAGGACCCAGTTCCAGACAAAAAGACTTAGGCTTTGTTGAGTATTTTTGGTATTTGAAGTACTAGTGTAAGAGACGGCATCTTCTTTTCAAAGAAAGTATTCCTGACTTACTGAAGGAAACTGGAAAGTTGTGCCAGCATGCAGTGCTCCAATGACTCCAAATATGCAACTTTCATTGATGAGCTAATTTGATGATCCAATGTATATAGAAGGTAGTGTGGCAAAAAAAATGAATTAATTTCTTTACCGTAACACGTCCAGATATCTTACTCTAGTGAGCGGTCTGAGCCAGTTATGTCTTCTCCTACTGTTTACCCATTGGGAAAGCTTTGGGACAGATTTGTGCTACTTGAAAGTAAATCCAGGTCGTGGCCTGTTAAGTAATCATAGCATTTGGAACATTGAACCATGTTTTTCAGATGCGGGATTGGGCAGTGGTTCGAAGGTTGATAAGAAGAATTGGGCAGGTTCGAAGGTTGATAGAAGATCAACTTCAGGATATTGTGTCTTTGTAGGTGGAAACTTGATATCATGGACGAGCAAGAAACAAAATGTTGTCTCATGATCGAGTGCTGGCGAGCTATGGCACAATCTGCTTGTGAATTAATTTGGATTCGTCAGTTGTTAGAGGAAATTGGCTTCAAGTCATCCTTGCCTGCAAAGTTATGGTGCGATAATCAAGTTGCTCTTCACATTGCATCAAATCCAGTATTCCATGAACGAACAAAACATATCTAGATTGATTGTCATTTCATTCATGAAAAGATACAATAGGGTGTTATCTCTACAGGACACGTTAAAACAAGTGAACAGTTAGGGGATATCTTTACAAAAGCTCTAAATGGACCCCGAGTTGACTATCTTTGTAACAAGTTAGGCATGATTAATATCTATGATCCAACTTGAGGGGGAGTGTTAAGGATTAGTTGTAAATAGAACTCTAGGAGTTGTAAAATAGAACTCTATTTAGGATAATAGGTTTATAGTATCTTGTATGTGTATATATATGTGTCCCTATTGATGAATCAAATACAGAAAAATATTTTCCCACATTAAATCTACAAACAATAAATGGATAATAAATTAAAAACAAGAATCATAGGGTGGCCCTATTCTCACTATATTGAGAAAGTAATGAAGACTTAAAAGACCTGCTATATAGCACTCTAGGAAGGCCCTTGACAACATCATGGGAGTAAATTTTGCAAGATCTTCAGCTTCAAGATGACGAAGTGCTTCCAGTTTTTCCGTCCAAGGCCATTTCTGCTCCAACAGCAGTAATGAGGAATAATGTGTAGCTTGCTCGTTGGGTTGTTCAAACTTGAGATTTTCATAATTCTTTATTAACTTTTCCTGTTTAAAAATTTATAGTTTGTCAATAACAATATTATACACTGCTCAAGGTTTTTATTCAAAATTTCACATCTTAGGCAGGATTTTGAGAGAAAGGAAATCACCTTAGATCCTAGACAATTCAAGATAATAATATAACATTACACCAAGATCTAAATCAGAGGGTGAAAAAACAATTTTGGTTATTGCACTCTTATTTATTTTTGGATAAACTGAAATTTTAAAATTCTGTATCAATTTATTGGAGGAAGAAGGCCTAAGACCCAATACCAGTTGAAGCAGAAGAAACTTCAGCAATTTTTCCATACAGAAAGCTGAAATCACTTGAAAATATTCCAAATTATTACCTTGATCACAGCAAACCTCTCAGGATTCACATAAAATTTGGCAATTTTTCCAATGACAGCATCCAGCAAGGTCCTCAATTTGTGATTATAACCAGCAACAGTTACCTTTGAAGATGAAGGCAATTTAAAAGTAAGTTAAACTACACAAGTGATTTTCCAACTGACTGAAAGAAACAATCGTCAGAGAATTGTTAGATCACATGATTTTCTTTACAGAAGAAATTCAATGGAAGAGAAAAGCTTATCATTTTATCAGCATGTATTTCCATTCTTTTTCTTAGATACTTAACATTCTGAAGGAAAGAAAAATAGCTAAAATCTACAGAAATAAGAAGAGATACTAAGCAGGAAATGAATCATTTTTATCCTAAGCATATGAGCAATAGCTCATGACTGGTATATGGATCTCTCTATGTAATGATCGGCCTTCTAGAAGCTTTGCCAGAAGTAACTAGTTGCTTTGTTTAACCATTGTCAACCAATTCATCAGCCTATAGTTGGTATTTGTCTACTAAATAGCTCATTCTAAAGCCCATTAGTCAAATTCTGTTTAACATGCTAAAAGGACAAGAAACAAATTGATAACTTACGCATACGTGATGTCTAGGAGCTTATGAGTGATGGATCTCTTAGATAAAATTGCCTTAATTCATTTAATTGATCTATGAATCTAATTTTCTTCTCATTGTTGCTTCTCTAATCTTTTTGCTCCACTGATTGAAAGAAATAAGTATTTTGATCTTCCCTAAGGCCAATGTCAAAGTTTGAAAAGATGACAAGTTGTTTTTCATTAAAATACCAACCTTTGGCTTTCTCATATCTTATTACATATAGGTGTGTGTTTAGTTGCGTCAGAATATGGAGCTAGTTATGGAGATATCTATGTTTTCTATTTTCTCCATCTTCCAAACCTCAATATGTTAAAAGATTTGAAAAAGAAGTTTCACTTTCATCTATTTCTGCTTCTATTGATCTATTTTTCCAATTCTAACAGTTCTTTATAGGCAGGTTCACTCCCAGAGAAAATGAAATTTAAGAGGAAAAAGTAGCTTGATTAGTAGTAGTTATTAAGAAGGCATGCAATTTCTGCTTCATGGGTACATGACAGACAGCTATAAGCCATCATAGATAAAAGCAACAAAGTTTGAAAAACATGCCTGGAAACCACTATCTGCAATTTGTATGAAATAATATAGACCAGCAACAGATGCAGAGTAAGCTGAAATGAGGAGACCAAGTTAAACAATTAACAGAGTGAAAATTAAAAACCGAAGCACAAAAGAAACCAAAGTGGGGAAAGGAGAAGCAAATTCAATTGCGCTGACGTGCTCTACATATCTATCAAATGCTAATTAGGAAGGTAAAGGGCACAAAATAAAAATGTAAGCTTTTTCTTCATTGAAGTAAATCTAATTTACTTGCCATATTCATTTAAGTAATCCTCCACCAACTCAGTAAAAATGATAGTGCGAACTTCAGATTCTGGAGAACTCCGGGCATAGGGGCAATTGAAGTCTATCATGACATATGCCTTAGGTGTAGAGAACATTGTATCAGGCTTGTACCATAATGATGCATAACTTGACTTTCTCGCTAAAGATGGGAATTTGACCTGCTTCAGATATCAATCACATTAGTAACTAACAAGTGTACAAAAATGTCAAAAATCACACAATTATACTATTCCACCAAACCTTCTCTTTTGCATACTTGAGTGATAAGTCACTAGGGATGAACAAATTAACTACTGGAAGATGTAGATTTCCATTTGGGGCAGATAATATCCATTCCTACAATTGAACAAGAATTTTCACAACATTATCAAGTTTTTTTATTGCTTTTACAGAAAATCCTAATTATAGACGATAATATGCTTAATTCAATAAAAGGAATAAAATGAGAAAAAGTCACTCCGTGTATCCACTTCCTAACATCACTTTTGCACTTGTTATCATCAAATTGAGTGAATGGTATCACAAATAAAACCCAAGAACAAACCTGAATCATAGAATCATTAATTTTTTCAATGCTATATGCAGTTTTGTACCACGGTTCAACCATGTTAGTTTGCCCTTCAAACTTATTTGATTGCCAAAAGATTCTGCAGGATGGAGAGGTAATTAAGAAAGATATAATGCCTCAACTACATCAGTGTACAACTTGAAAATGAAATAGTTCATTGATATAATTTACAGAAACAAAGATGAATTCCTCAAGATACTTGAGCCAATTTTGAGAACATAGCAACAAGTAGAAGATAGTACCTTTTTTGAATTAATGATCTTTGGAAAATAAAGTATCAGTCTAGCTATAAAAAAATAAAATAAAATAAAATAAAATAAACAAGGCTATTCAAATAAAATACCAAGCCATGCAGCACCCAATAACAGAACAAAATTTCGATGTTGCATAATCTCTCACCATAGAAACCAGAATTACAGTCATAAGAAGACAAACCAAGTGAAAACACATCTTATTGTATTAATGGTTAAATGAATGGATAATAAATCTCCTGTATATTTATGTGGACCAATTAACAAACTTCTAACACTATTAACTGTCTAACCACTTGGTTTAACTAATTGTTCCAGCTCATCATCCAAATCGTTGATACTATGCTCCTTCTCCATTGGTGTAGGCATAACATCATTTTCAGCTAGTTTTAAGCTCTAATCTCTTTGAATATGCTAGCCCAATCATTCCGGATAACGCTTGCATCCTCTGTATTACCGCGGCTGCTGGCACAGAGTTAGCCGATGCTTATTCCCCAGATACCGTCATTGCTTCTTGCTGGCCACAGAGTTAGCCGATGCTTATTCCCCAGATTACCGTCATTGCTTCTTCTCCGCTGAAAAGAAGTTCACGGATAATATTACTAATACTTATTCCCCAGGACAAAATGCAGTTTTTCAAAAATAGATACTAAGAACAAAAAGTGAAGGGGCTTATTGCCATGAATTATGTTAATTCTCATTTCCCATTGGGACAAAAATTATAAATGCTAAGGTGCAGTATTAACTTACCGAACATTTATTTGGAGAAAGGTCACCAACACTGATTGGGTATTACCGCGGCTGCTGGCACAGAGTTAGCCGATGCTTATTCCCCAGATACCGTCATTGCTTCTTCTCCGGGAAAAGAAGTTCACGGATAATATTACTAATACTTATTCCCCAGGACAAAATGCAGTTTTTCAAAAAGATAGATACTAAGAACAAAGTGAAGGGGCTTATTGCATGAATATGTAATTTTCTCATTTCCCATTGGGACAAATTATAAATCTAAGGTGCAGTATTAAACTTACCGAACATTATTTGGAGAAAGGTCATCCAACACTGATTGGATTGTACTTGGGCAGAATTTAGTAGGAATGGAGGATTGCACTAGCCAATCTTCTGGTGGATATAACTGGAACTCCAAAAGGCAAAAATCAATACACAATTATCATTTTTTCTTTTTACACAAGTACCATGAGCCTTTTACAAAAAGAGAACATATTTAGTTCTTTTTTTGGTGTGTATTACAAGCGGAAATACTTGTATACCTATATTCAAACAGACAGGAAGAAAGACACATACTACATGTAGACGTGCACATGCATGGGAGGATGGATCCCTCTATGTCATGTGTTATAGTTTGATACAAAATTTTAGAGAGAGCTTGTTATATTGATTAAACCATTGAATCAATAGCCTTTTTACTAGCATTTATGTGCCACATTTTAAATCCAATGTATATCTATAACCATCTTGGCATAAAATTCGTTTTCTTTTATACTCTAATACTGAAATTATGATGGCTTATCTCCTAGAAAGTAATTTAAGTAATTTAGCATTTATACACATGCGCTCATGAAACAAACCTTCATGTTTGATGCAATATCAACTGCATAATCCACTGGATCACTTTTGTCTTGATAATGGAATTCGGTCTCAGAAATACTGGCAATCTTCAACACAACACAAATCTATTCAGAATCTTGCTGATATTAGAAACCATTTCTCACCAAATATACAATATAAATAACCATTCACATAAGAAATGAAAAATAGATGATAACTTTAAAAAAAGACATAAATAAGCATTATTTCTGTGTGGACAAACATAAAGATGTCAAAATGAACCATGCAAAAAGTAGATCACATGTTCTTAATTCTTGATACCCTTATAAACTGCTTCTACAGATCTGAGTCACAAGGCAGAGCTTCAATCATAAACATCTAAATAATTATGCTCTTTCTTGAAGATTTTCTACATGGATAAGCTGATTGCACAAGAATAAATAAGTAGATACTAATGTTGTGAAAATTAGTGGTTTCCATATAATCAACAATGTTAGGTACCATATATATATATGTATATATTGCACTTCCATCCTTACCTCATCAAATATCCATTTGCAAACACCAGACTGTTGTAAGAGGTGAATGTATTTAAATAGCAGCCCTACAATGTCTCCCATGTGTTCTGCATAACGCAAAAATAAATTTTGGTCCAGAAAACACTACTCCAGCAAATTTAAACATGAAGGATTCTGAAAACTCTAAAAGATACGATAAAGCCTTGTGAGTTAACACTAAATACATTTATGGCTTATAAGAATATCAAACAAAACTAAGGAAAACAGAAATAAACTAACCGTGACCATCATCTGTAAGATCAATTGTTACTGTAAAGAAAGAGAACTCCCAATTCCATCCTTCTTCACCTGCGAACAAACTTGTAGCCCATCCTGCAACATTTTTTTGGTTAATGGTTTTTCAGAAGAAAAATAAACTAAAATAAACAAAGTTACTGCAAAGATTTTCCTTTTGACAATAAGCTTTCAAATTAATTGACACAATTATCTATGTATGTATGCTTACTTCAATGTGCCTTGTCCAACAATAAGCAAGTCCTTCCATATATCAAGGTATTTTAATGGACAAATTTTGGTTTGTCAATCACCAAGGATGGGCTATGAATAACTTGTCAAGTTTTCTATTCATATAATGATAACAGAACATTTGCTACATGATCTAAGATGTATAGCCATATTAACAGATCTTTTTTTTAACCTTTTCTCCACATTTGGGACAATTTTTTTTTCTTATTGAAGAATTTTTGTCTCATAATAAATTGAAGGATATTGCAAAAAACGAGAACAAGTATTTTGGATACATAGATAATCAACCTCTTAACATGTTAATAAACATTGTGCTATGGCTATGCTGAACACACAAATCAATAAACTAGAGAATGCAAACAAGCCAAAATATCCAATTGAGCAATTATCTCCAAACTGAAGTATAAAATTCAACTCTAGGTGGATCTACATTGAGATAACAAAGCAAAAGCTGTAATCTCGAAGGCAAAATATTATTGGTTATTGTTTCTTCTCTCATTTTCTTGGAATTACTATGTGTAGATAAACAAATTAAAAGGACAATTACATATAAGGCTCTAACAATATAGGCAAGCTTTTTGAAAACTATAATTAAGCTTTTCAAGAATGTATAAAGGAACATATGACCATGTGAACATCCAAAGAAGTTGAAAAGCATAAGAAATTCAATTTGCAAGAATGTGAAGATGGTATGTGACAAAAGAATGGTACTGGTCTAAAGCATGCAAAGAATGAACCAGCCCACCAAGTGTTTTTAGGAAATGAAACAAAGATCCTTCCCCTTCATGACCAATAAGGTAACTTAGATAACTGCAGGGCCCTTCCTTGTAGTGAAGAATACTTGGAGTTACAGGCCATACAATTCTCAATTCGTGACCTTGTTCTATTGGGACAGCTTTGACAAGTATCTGAAATAAATGCAATAATTAATGAATGAATATAAAATAGTCACTAGAAGGTGTGACATCCTTCAACACACGCATTTCTTTTCAAGTTTTAGAATGTTTACTTGCAATTTTGAAAACAACACCAATGCTAGGCATACCTGTAAGTGTTCAGACATGCAAGGTTGACCAGGAAAAAAGATACGACTTCTACCATTGCTTCGGATTTGTTGAAATTTGTCCTCAACAGCAGTTTGAATAGCATCAAGGCTTTCTGAAGATCTCCAGACAAAGAAATCATGTATATTTGTGAATAAACTTAATGAGGCGATAGTTACGTACTGCATATTGATATGCTAACCTTTTGCATATACCACCAAATGCATAAGGTTGGCAGAATAATTTTCTTCATAGAATTTAATAAGTTCAGCTCGTATATCTAGCCCCTTTTCTTTTGGTTGATTTTCCAAAGATTCCAAGTTCCCTGGCATTGACAAAGGCTAGTCATTTTTCAGAATACATCATGAGATTAGCCTTGGTCAAGATAAGTGCAAATGTTTAATGAAATAGGTTTGACATCATAATGAATAACTAGTATTGTATTCTATCTCTTACCATTCAGTCAAAATTAAGTATTTTCTTATTTGCATACATAGAACTAAGCAAAGTTCTCTGCAAATATACCATATTATAGACTAGTGTAACTAGCTATATGCACCGATAAAATTTCAATGTAGAACTTGTTAAGACACCTTAGTTCTTCCCATAGCGTTCCTACAAAGATTTATAGCTCAACTGGGAAATAGTTCATTTCTCCACTCCTTGAGCGCATTAATTTTTATATTTGTTCCAAAAAGGTTTCAAACTACTGTTTTAGCACTGCTTTTGGTTGCCTTGAAGCCTAAAATGGAATTATCTTAGCATTCCATATAAATTACATAATGCTTCAAGTATGCAGAATGTTTGCCTTAGTTCTTCCCATAGCGTTCCCACAAAGATTTATAGCTCAACTGGGAAATAGTTCATTTCTCCACTCCTTGAGCGCATTAATTTTTATATTTGTTCCAAAAAGGTTTCAAACTACTGTTTTAGCACTGCTTTTTGGTTGTCTTGAAGCCTAAAATGGAATTATCTTAGCATTCCATATAAATTACATAATGCTTCAAGTATGCAAAATGTTTGTACAAATTTAATGTGCATATGGAGTTTATTTTCCCTCTCCTTCTAAGAGAGCAACCAAGTCAAGGAACAAAAAAAATTCATCAGTTCAAGACATGTCTTTGCACATATGGTCCAAAAACCAATGGAATATTATATGTTGCCTTACCTTCTTTGTAATTGCTCTTTTGCTTCAATAATTTGTTGTTTTCAATGTTTAAAGGGAAACTACTACAAGAAAGAATTATCCGTAGCAGATGCTTTAGGCAATAAAGATTAAAGAAAACCTTGAGTACCAGAACATGTGGAAGAAAGATGCGGTCAAACAAAATATATCTCAGTTTTATATTTCTTTCCACCAAATAAGGTTTTCCAAAGCACAAAAAATAAAAATAAATAAATAAATAAATATATAAATGTAAACCTGTAAGTATTGTTTGAGATCATAAAACACTATTAACAAATAAAAAGGTAACATTCTCCCAATAAGCCGAAACTTCTTATTTGGATGAATGGAAATGAAGCAAGAATTAGCATTATATTTCATAAATCGATATGCAAACCTACACTAACTACAAAAAGATGCATAAAAAAAAAGCTTATACAAAGTGCTTTAAGACTAAATATGCATAACAATTGCTTACCTACATTGAATTTATGATATGGGTGGTCATGATCACTGAGATGTTTCTGAAGCTGTATATGATAAAAAAGTTCAAGGAAAAAAAATCAAATACATTTGTTACACAATTGCTATATATCAATATTCTATAGGTTATGACCTAAATTTTAATTGTTTAAAATATTAAATTTAGTTTTTTTTCCATTAGATACTATAGTGCTTCAATTTTAGTAGATTAACACAGTTACAATTTTCAAATATAAATTACATCAAAGCTCATTAAGAGCAATCCAACCCAAAAGAGGCAGAATTAACAATTACTAGTTAATTATTGTTGGTGAAAGGAATTGAACCCATGACCAAAAGGTCATGAGACCTCTGTTATGGAGCTACCATAATTAGGGTAGTTTTACTTAGTTATTCATGTTTTATTATCAGCTTCTTTGTTAGTGGGTATTAGTAGGGTAGTTAAGCAGGTTATGTATTATATCGGGTAGTGGCTAGTTTTAGTTGTGCATTTAGTTGTTTAAAAGGCTGTGATATCAGGAAAAATGTAATCAGAATTTTAAGAAAAGGTTTTGTTCCGAAAACTCAGAGATTGTAGAGTTCTCTCTTGACGAGCTCTAAAAGATTGCAGATTCTCTCTAAGTCTGTCACCATAGATAGAAGGAAGAAAACTCCTTCTAAGGCACCCTATCTCATACGCGATCCCCTAATTCAAAGACCCATAAGTAGATCCAAATTTGGGATTGTACCAACCTCCACCTTAGCCACTAGGCTAAGGCTTTACTGGCAAATTAAGGTACTACTTTAGCAACATAATATGCCTATTTAACGTGCACAATGCAGATTTTTGCCCTTTGATTAGACACCTCATTGTAATAATGAACAAAGAGTTGGACGACCTCCTCTTACAATGCTCAAGTGATGATGAACAATTTAGAGATTATCTACCTATTAGATGATCTTAGAGATATCATATAAATGATTGGTTTTGTCGTTTTTATAAGGAGGATTTAACAAGATTATGAACAAGTCCTTCTAAAACCCTTCCCTTTTTTTACCCTTCATTAAATTCCCAGTCATTGAAACATAAATTACACCAGTTTTGAGTCCAACAGGATTTTGCAATAGGATTTCACAATACAGAAACCATGTGTTCCATAGACAATATTGCATATAAAGTACAGTCAATTTTTTTTTTCCCTCATAAATTGATCACTAAGGTTTGGGACAAAGAAATGAGGCAAGTTGTGATGTTATGCAGTCATTCATTTAGCTTGGAATGCATTGAATGGGCAATTATGCATGCCTTATGAGGCCGAGAACTAAAACTGCTTTCACTTAGCTGATCTTTAGACAGGTAAGCATCCCAATTTTTCCTTTTTCTAGATGCATCTTGCAAGATCCTTTAACCAAAGATGAGGAGAAAATAAAAGTAAGTTTACTTCAAATAACTATAATAAGGAAACCAAGGGAGAAAAAAGGTGTTAACTGAATCCACAACACCTGCAATTGTCTAAGTTAGACGTTTTAAATGTTACTCTATGGAAATTTGTGTTTGCAAATCAACATGTGCATGTCCATTCAAAAAAAGAATCAAAAAACGACAGAGTCAATGACCATAATTCAAAACATAAAGCCTGAGCAACAAGAAAGCCTTTTGCTACAAGTAGAATACTCTATAAAGAAATTGCACAAGAATGCCTCGTCATAAGCAGAATAGTGTGTTGAGGAAGTAATAAGAGCCTTGAGATCCAAAATAGAATCTTTTTCTCCAGAAACCTCATTCCCTGAATAGAAAGTCTAATTTCCTTTTTCACCTCATTTCTCTTTTATTAGATTTCATAAAATGAACATAAACAAGTTGAGAATGAATTAATCAAGGAGGCAACTTTCAGGATAGGTCATGAACAAAGATGGTGTGGACTGAAGTGGCCAAGTAGTATTTACTATTGCCATAAGGACTTAGTTCTAGGTAGATCTAAATCAAGGAAAATAATCTACACAGAAGAACCCAAATAATTTGGGGATAGGATTTATTATTGTTTTATATCCATCTCCTCTATCCTTAAAATGGTTGTATTATAGGAGAATGAGGATATCCCAAATCCCCACAAGTACAAAATGGCTACAGTTCATATGGCAAGGAAAGAAGTTGATACATACCTGGTACATTCTCCAGCCATCAGACAATAAGTTTTTCTGATTCTCTGTATGAGAGAGAGATTAACTATCAATAGTAAATTTATTGAAAACGAAAAATACAAAAAGAAACAAAGAGTACTTATAAAGAAGTGAAAAGGCTCAGCGAAACAGATTACCAGAATCAACAGCTTTGATTTCCCTCGTGGTTGCGTCAGCTGATAACAAAGGTCCAATAAAGAACTGTGCAAACCTGAATGGTAATCCAAGGAAAAAGCCTCATGTCCATAAAGTTTAAGCTAAATATTGAAGAAAAATAGCAGCCGGCAGAAAAAGAAAACATCATTTTTTAACTACCTGTCCAAAGCCTCTTCAAAATCATCAGTATTAACATCAAAGTGATAGTTGGTGTCTTCAGAAGATGTATAAGCATTGCACTGCCCTCCATGCTATAACATTATAAGAAGATAAAGCAAAGATTTAGATATTATGAGTAATAAGCAATATTACACATCCATTTGATTCTTATCAAGATAAAAACTGGCTATTTACTGCCAAATAGATCAAGAGGATCCGGAAACAAGTAGCTCAAGGTTATTCAAACAATTATTTTCCTATAAAAATAACTCCATTGCAATCTGTTCATTTAAACTAAACACTATTTTCATAAAATCTCTCCAAAAACAATTAGGGACTACAAGTGATGCCCGGAAGTATATTAAGGAGTAAAGCATCCAACCCAAAAAAAAATTTGGAGCTAATAGATGGAAACTGGAAAGGTTCATAAGATGATATTCAAGGAATTTCGTTTTTTCCTAACTAATAGATGCAGTCATGCAGGATCTTATTATCAACATTATTCTCATGTCAAGACCAAACAGAAACCAGAGCATCTGACTTAGACATTATTAGTTCATGTTCTATACCCAAGTTCCGTATTATCCAAGATTGTGGCCATGTAAATTGTAATTGTAATTCTCCTTGTTGTTAATTTGCATTTAGCTTAATTTATACCTTTTTAGCCTAATTTTATAGATAGCATGTTGAATCCCCCTCACTTATTCCAATTGAGATTTTACTGAAATGGCCGAATAGCGCACTTAAGAGAGCTCAACCTACTTTATAAAAGAAAATAATGCAAAAGCCATATTAGGCCAGCTGAATATTCAACATTCAAATCATATGAACAATAGCAAATAGACAATGCAATTCTTATTAAAAAATTAATGTATACCTCAGTAATGTACTTCGAATAACTATCCTCCAATGGATATTTTTCACTAGAATAAAACAGCATATGTTCTGCAAAACAAATATTAAATTAGAAAATCGAAAGACATATGAATACATGGCAATAGACACTAAATAACAAATGCTTATGAGTAAAATATATAATAGAATTTTTCTGAGTTATTAAACTTAATTCAGTTGGATAGAATTCATTTGGTTCACATAATATAATCGATTAGGAATGATATAATATTTTTCACTTACTCATGGAATTTATTTTCCACAAATTTCTGGACAGCTATTCCATACATAAAATTTTAACTATAATTGAGATAGTAAAATTGTTAATTTATAATCAAATTTAAACCAACCTTTACCCAATATGGAATAGATAATACTTTCTTTGAACATGTCGCAAAGTGATTAGACTGAACCTCCCCAAAAAAGGGACGTCAGTATTGTGTATGGATTTTGGCTTGGAGGATTTTGTACCTATATAAAAATTAATTTTTGCCTTTAAGAAATTAAAAAAAAAATTATTGACTTCACCATTAATTTTATTTTTAGGGGATATTTCATACGATTATTAAATGATTAGCCATCATCTAATTTACAAATGCTCCCTTCAGAATTTCATAGAATTAATTGGAATTTGATTTTTTTGTTTGGTATAAATGAAAAATATCCATTTCATTAAAAATTAATTTTTATAAAATTTAATATTAACTAAATCAGATTTTATTATTTGATTCAAAATTTATAGCAAAATAGAGCAAAAATGTGATAAAAAAATTATAGTTTAAAAAGTTTTTGCTAATTCTTAATTATTTTGTTACATTAACTTTTATAATAATACAATGAAGATGCATTTAAAAAAAAAAAATACAATGAAGATGGTGGTACAAAAGTGGAAAACAAAATCTTTCATAAATCATCTATTTTAGAAAATTAATGTGATAGGATCATTACAATTTTTTTTGGAAGAGATAAGATCATTACTGAATTTGCTTTTTGAAAGCAAAAAAATAAATTATTCATAGGGCTAGAGCTTAAAGAATACAGTAAAACGCATAAAAGCTTCTTAATTTTTAAGTCCAAAACACTACAAAGGCCATAATCCAACGGTCCTACAGCACGTTAACATTTGCGAACGTGCCTTACAGTATCCCAGCCCCATAAACAAACAAATAAGATATAAAGATAAATTAAAATCCAACGGTACTAAAGCTAAAGCTACCGTGCTTATAGTATCTAACCCTATAAAAATAAAAAATAAATTAAATTACTATTTAATCCCTCTGATTTGTTGAAATCAACCACTTACTCTCCCTCTTTTCCGTTCACAGTTTATGCTTTTTGCCATTGATTTTCAATATAAAAACCAAAATAACCATCATTCTATTTCTATTGCTCTTTTTTTATGCTAAAAGTAAAAATAAATAAAATTTTAATAATTTATCCATACCGATTTTGCATAAAGAATATCAGGTTATTTTTGTGAATTCAGACATATAGAAAGTATTTTCATTTTTTCATTAGAAATTAACCGCAAAATGTAACAGGGGATCCAGAAAACTTTTTTAGGTAAATATTATAATTATAATTATAATTATAAATATATATTAAAGGGAGCCGGTAAATCACTGTTACTGTAAGATTTTCCCATTCAACCCCTTATGGTTTTTTTAATTACAATATTGCTTTTTTATTATAGTCCTTTAATATCTTTATAATTGTAGTAATTTCATTTTGCTACCAATTGGCAATTGTAACATTATGGCTTCATTTTTAATTACAATATTTTCCGCTTAGTAATGTTCACTATTAATCTTTGATTTTTTTTTTTTTAAATTACACTTATACACTTTTATTTTTTTTAATAGTGTAAAAAGATAATAAAATCCATTTTGATTGATATGCTACAATAGTATTTTGTCACTTTTACCTTTTGATTACATTTATACTTTTTTTTTTTTTTTTATTATAGTCCTTTAATATCTTTATTAATTGAGTAAATTTCATTTTGCTACCAATTGGCAATTGGTAACATTATGGACCCTTCTATTTTTACAATTACATTAATATATTCCGCTAGTAATGCTTCACTATTAATCTTTGATTTTTTTTTTTTTAAATTAACACTTATACACTTTTATTTTTTTATAGTTGTAAAAAGATAAAATAAAATTCCATTTTGATTTGATATGCTACAATAGTATTTTTGTCAACTTTTACCTTTTGATTACATTTTAACTTTTTTTTTTTTTTTTTTTTTTTTTTGTTAATTGCGTAAAAAGATAATAAAACCCATTTTCATTCAAATGGTATAAATCTTTAAAAATTACATTACTTAATAGGTAGAATTAGAGAAATTTAAAAATATATAAAATTTCTTATAATAAAAAGTGATAAAATAAAATTACTAAATATGAATATTATATTTGTCATAAAAACAAATTTGCATTATTAAAAATAGAAATAAAATTTGAGAATAGAATGTGAAATAAAAATAAAAATAATATCTTTAAAGTGATTAAAATAAAAAATTTAAATTAACTAAAAATACACATAATCTTTTAAGTACTCTTTCATATTCAATAATCATCTATTTTTCTTGATTAGTTAAACCATTGAAAACGTATTTTATATATTTAATAATTTCCTAAAATATTCTTAATTGTAAAATTATAATGGTTTGTTGCAGAATTTAGCGTGGTAATGGATAAATATTTAGTTTCGATAGTTGATGATAAAATGATAAGTAAAATAATAAATGGAAGAGACACAAGATTTAAATGGAAGAGACACAAGATTTACGTGGAAACCCTTCCAAATGTAGAGGGAAAAAATCACAAGAGAGCGAGAGAAAGAGTAAATGCATACTTGTTGGATACAAATGATTTTACACCAACACAAAATACACAACCAAAAATAACACCTTACATACACTCAAATAACACCTTACTACACTCAATGAATATGGCAAGAGTGTGTATATATATGAAGAGGTAGTATATGAAGAGAGTGGATAGTTTAGGGAAATGCTCTTGGAGGATTGCTCACTTGGATGAATTTCACTCGGTTGGATGTAATCAATTTGCTCCAAGCAAGATTGCCTTATATAGAGGTATATCACCATGTGAACAAACTTCAAGTCTTCCTTCCATTGTTGAAAATGTGCCATCCTAGTCCAAGTTAGCTCACCAACATAGCCAACCAACGTTGAATTTCCTTAGCCACCCAAAGACTAGTATAAACCATGAAAAACATGTGGCCAACCAATATAGACTTAAAGTGTGAATCTTAGAATTCTAAGGCAATCTAAGGCAATTTTAACAATCTCATGTCCTAATTCTTCTGAGTGGCAGGTTGCGATGTAAGAAGAAATTGAATCTCTGCACAAGAATGATACTTGGCAATTGGTGAAATTGCCAAAAGGCTAAAGAGTTGTAGGCTGTAAATGGATCTATAAGAAAAAAGAAGGCAACCCCGGAATTGAATGTGCAAGATATAAAGCACATTTAGTTGTTAAAGGCTACAATCAAAAACATGGTGTAGACTTTAACGAAGTGTTTTCTGCTGTTGTTCGTCACACTTCTATACGTGTACTTCTTGCCCTTGTTGCCTTGCAGGATCTTGAATTAGAACAACTTGATGTCAAGACTGCTTTCTTACATGGAGAGCACTGCTTTCTTACATGGAGAGCTCGAGAGAGCTCGAGGAGCAGATTTATATGCAACAACCAGAAGGATTTGTTGTTCCTAGAAAAGAAGACTACGTTTGTCACTTGAAGAAGTCTCTTTATGGACTAAAACAGTCCCCAAGACAATGGTACAAAAGGTATGATTCCTTTATGGTTGAGCATGGGTATTGTCGTAGTCAGTATGATAATTGTGTTTATCATAAGAAGTTTTCAGATGGATCTTTTGTCTACTTATTGTTATATGTTGATGACATGATAATTGCTGCTCGTGATAAGTCACTAATCAAAGAATTGAAAGATCAGTTGAGTAGTGAATTTGAGATGAAAGATCTTGGCGCTGCAAAGAAAATTCTTGGTATGGAGATTCAAAGAGATCGATCAGCTGGAAAATTGTATTTATCTCAAAGAAATTACATTGAGAAGGTTCCTGAGAGATTCAACATGAATAACTCAAAACTTGTGAGTACTCCTCTTGCAGCTCATTTTAAATTATCATCTGATTTTTGCCATCAGTCTAATGAAGAGAAAGAGCAATTGTCACATGTGTCCTATTCTAGTGCAGTTGGTAGTCTTATGTATGCCATGGTATGCACTAGACCTGATCTTGCACAGGCAGTTAGTGTTGTGAGCAGGTACATGAGTAATCCGGTACTGAGGTAATCCAGGTAAAGAACATTTTGCCAAGCAGTTAAATGGATATTCCGCTTACTTGAAGGCTTTGCGGATACTGATTTGGTTTTTTGAATAAGGAATAAGGTGACAGACCGATATATTGTTGTTGGATATGTTGACTCTGATTTATGCAGGTGATCTTGATAAGAGAAGGTCTTTGTTCCAAGGTTATGTATTACTTTATGCATTCCTGGCCATTAGCTGGAAAGTTAGCTACCAGTCCATTGTGGCTCTGTCAACGACGGAGGCAGATATATTGGCACTGTCAACGACGGAGGCAGAATATATTGCAATCACTGAAGGAGTCAAAGAAGCAATCTGATTAAGAGGTTTGGTTACTGATCTTGGTTTAACCCAGGATAGGAGTCAAAGAAGCAATCTGATTAAGAGGTTTGGTTACTGATCTTGGTTTAACCCAGGATGTCGTTACTGTATTTTGTGATAGTCAAAGTGCTATTCATTTAACCAAAAATCAGATGTATCATGAAAGGACCAAGCACATTGATGTGAGGCACTATTTTATTCGGGATATTGTGGCAGATGGGAAGATCATCGTGAAGAAAATTGCTACAACTCATAATCCTGTGGATATGCTCACGAAACCAGTTCCAAATCTCAAGTTCAAGCATTGCTTGGACTTGATCGGTGTTCACCAATTCTAAAGGCCCTTTGGGGCATGGCGAGAAAGGAAATGCACATCATTTTTAAGAAGATCATCTTAGTATTCAAGTCAAGGTGGAGATTGTTAAAATTCCCTTAGAATTCTAAGATTCACACTTTAAGTCTATATTGGTTGGCCACATGTTTTTCATGGTTTATACTAGTCATTGGGTGGCTAAGGAAATTCAATGTTGGTTGGCTATGTTGGTGAGCTAACTTGGACTAGGAAGACACATTTTCAACGATGGACGCAAGACTTGAAGTTTGTTCACATGGTGATACACCTCTATATAAGGCAATCTTGCTTGGAGCAAATTGATTACATCCAACCGAGTGAAATTCATCCAAGAGAGCAGTCCTCCAAGAGCATTTCCCTAAACTATCCACTCTTTTCATATACCACCTCTTCATATATATACACTTTCCCTAAACTATCCACTCTTTTCATATACCACCTCTTCATATATATACACACTCCTGCCATATTCATTGAGTGTAGTGAGGAGTTATCTTATGTGTATTTTCGTGAGGGTGTAAAATCTTTTGTATCTCCTCCATATATTTCATAGTGCATTTACTTCTCTCTTGCCCCGCGGTTTTTTCCCTCTACGTTGGACGGTTTCCACGTAAATCTTGTGTTTCTTCCATTTATTATTTTACTTTTCATTTTATCATCAACTACCGAAACTAAATATTTATCCATTACCACGCTAAATTCTGCAACAAATTCGAATTTGATACCAGTAACAACACATATGATAGGAACAACCAGAATCTAGAATCCACTCCGTTTTATCATCTTCAACGCTAAATGTTAGTGATGAAGATAAAGTATTTTTGTTAGTTTGCTCACTCCTCTGGTCATACCGTAACTTTAAAGATATTATGTTATATGGTAGTAATGAGACCCTAACATTTGATGATGTCAAACAAAATCTCTTGTCTAAAGAAAAATATGACTATGAGAATAATTCAAAGGATGAAGCCGAAGGGTAGAAAAATATGACTATGAGAATAATTCAAAGGATGAAGCCGAAGGGTTAATTGTTAGGGGGAGAACTATGGATCACGGTAGTAGCAGTAAAAGTAAATCCAAATCAAAGTCTAGAGGCCGAGATAATAAGAAATTTTTGTCGCTATTGCAAGAAAAAGGGACATGTAATTTCAGAATGCTTTAAGTTGAAAAATAAGCGGCAAAAGGGCGAAAACAATAATCAGAAGAATTCAGAAAATTCAGCTGAAGCAAGTACTGCTCAAAAAGAGTCCGAAGGTGAAGTTGTCTGTTACTGATTTTGGAACTAGATCTAAAACGGAGTGGATTCTAGATTCTGGTTGTTCCTATCACATGTGTTGTTACTGGTATCAAATTCGAATTTATTGTAGAATTTAGCGTGGTAATGGATAAATATTTTTTCGGTAGTTGATGATAAAATGAAAAGTAAAATAATAAATGGAAGAAACACAAGATTTACGTGGAAACCGTCCAACGTAGAGGGAAAAAACCGCGGGGCAAGAGAGAAGTAAATGCACTATGAAATATATGGAGGAGATACAAAAGATTTTACACCCTCACGAAAATACACATAAGATAACTCCTCACTACACTCAATGAATATGGCAGGAGTGTGTATATATATGAAGAGGTGGTATATGAAAAGAGTGGATAGTTTAGGGAAATGCTCTTGGAGGACTGCTCTCTTGGATGAATTTCACTCGGTTGGCACTCGGTTGGATTGTTTAATCAATTTTGCTCGCAAGCAAAATTGACTTAATATTAGAGGTGGTATCACCATGTTGAACACTTCAAGTTCTTCCTTCCATTGTTGAAAATGTGTCATCCTAAGTCCAAGTTAGCTGCACCACACATAGCCAACCAACATTGATTTCCTTAGCCACCCAAAGACTAGTATAGAACCATGAAAAACATGTGGCCACCAATAATAGACTTTAAAATTTTTTTTGTGAAAAAATTCCCCTTTTTTTAGGAAATTTTTCCTAGGCCCAAAAATTTTTTTTTTAACCAATCCCCACCCTTGACTTGATTCTAAGATGATCTCCTTACAAAATGATGTGCATATTTCCTTTCTCGCCATGCCTAAAGGGCCTTTAGAATTGGTGAACACTGATAAAGTTCCAAGCAAATGCTTGAACTTGAGATTTTGGAATCTGGTTCATGAGCAATATCCCGCAGGATTATGAGTTGTAGCAATTTTCTTCACGATGATCTTCCCATTTGCCACAACATCCCGAGTAAAATACTGCCTCACATCAATGTGCTTGGTCCTTTCATGATACATCTGATTTTTGGTTAAAAGAATAACACTTTGACTATCACAAAATACAGTAACAACATCCTGGGTTAAACCAAGATCATTAACCAAACCTCTTAACCAGATTGCTTCTTTGACTCCTTTAGTGATTGCAATATATTCTGCCTCCATCGTTAACAGTGCCACAATAGACTGTAGGCTAGCTTTCCAACTAATGGCAGAATTGTATAAAGTAACTACATAACCTGACAAAGACCTTCTCTTATCAAGATCACCTGCATAATCAGAGTCAACATATCCAACAACAATATTCGGTGTCACCTTATTCCTATCGTGTCACCTTATTCCTATCAAAAACCAATCCAGTATCCGCAGAACCTTTCAAGTAGCGGAATATCCATTTAACTGCTTGCAAATGTTCTTTACCTGGATTAATCATGTACCTGCTCACAACACTAACTGTCTGTGCAAGATCAGGTCTAGTGCATACCATAGCATACATAAGACTACCACCTGCACTAGAATAGGGCAAATGTGACAATTGCTCTTTCTCTTCATCAAACTGAGGCAAAAATCAGATGATAATTTAAAATGAGCTGCAAGAGGAGTACTCACAGGTTTTGAGTTATTCATGTTGCATCTCTCAAGAACCTTCTCAATGTAATTTCTTTGAGATAAATACAATTTTCCAGCTGATAAATACAATTTTCCAGCTGATCGGTCTCTATGAATCTCCATACCAAGAATTTTCTTTGCAGCACCAAGATCTTTCATCTTAAATTCACTACTCAACCGATCTTTCAATTCTTTGATTAGTGACTTATCACGAGCAGCAATTAGCATGTCATCAACATATAATAATAAGTAGACAAAAGATCCATCTCAGAACTTTTTATGATAAACACAATTATCATACTGACTACGACAATACCCATGCTCAACCATAAAGGAATCAAACCTTTTGTACCATTGTCTTGGGGACTGTTTTAGTCCATAAAGATGGGGACTGTTTTAGTCCATAAAGAGACTTCTTCAAGTCACAAACGTAGTCTTTTTTTCCAAGAACAACAAATCCTTCTGGTTGTTGCATATAAATATGCTTCTCGAGCTCTCCATGTAAGAAAGCAATCTTGACATCAAGTTGTTCTAATTCAAGATCCTGCAAGGCAACAAGGGCAAGAAGTACACGTATAGAAGTGTGACGAACAACAGGAGAAAACACTTCATTAAAGTCTACACCATGTTTTTGAGTGTAGCCTTTAGCAACTAAACGTGCTTTTTTTTGAGTGTAGCCTTTAGCAACTAAACGTGCTTTATATCTTGCATATTCAATTCTGGGGTTGCCTTCTTTTTTCTTATAGACCTATTTACAACCTACAACTCTTTGGCCTTTTGGCAATTTCACCAACTGCCAAGTATCATTCTTGTGCAGAGATTCAATTTCTTCTTGCATCGCAACCTGCCACTCAAAAGAATTAGGACATGAGATTGCTTCAGAGCATGTGTGAGGTTCTCCACTTTCAACTGTATCCTCTGCAACTGCAAGAGCATAAGCAACCAAATTCCCTTCATTATATCTTTCAGGCCGTTTGATTTCTCTCCAAGGTCTATCTCTGGCAACAGAATAGTCTTCACAACGATCTGGTTCAGTGGAATCATGAACCTCCGATGTGATCGGAGATGAGGAAATATTCTCCTCGCTAGAAGTTGTTACTTCAAACTCAAGCTCCAACTTCTCATCGGTGTTCTTCGAATCACCTATGTCAGAAGAGGAAGAACTGATAGTTTCTTTTCCAGGGAGAATTAGCACATCTTCATTGAAAGTAACATCCCTACTGATAACTACTTTCTTAAGTTCAGGACACCACAAGCGATACCCTTTCATACCAGATGCATAACCAATAAATATGCATTTTCTAGCTCTAGGCTCTAATTTTCCCTGATTTACATGTGCATATGCAGGACATCCAAAAATTTTCAAATTCGAATAATCAACAGGATTACCTGACCAAACTTTACCTGACCAAACTTCCCTCTAGAGTCTTGAAGTCGAGTGATGTGTGTGGGGAACGATTTCACCAAATACGATTCACCAAATAACATGCGGTAGATGCAGCTTCGGCCCAAAATTCTTTAGGCAAGGCAGCATTAGAGAGCATGCAACGAACTCTCTCCATCAATGTCTTGTTCATCCGTTCTGCAACTCCATTTTGTTCAGGCGTACGGGCAACCGTGCGGTGTCTCACAATTCCTTCATTTTCGTAAAACGCGTTGAAATCACCTCCACAAAATTCTAGACCATTATCAGTCCTGAGTCGCTTGACCTTCTTCCCTGTCTGGTTTTCCATCAAAATCTTCAACTTCTTAAAAGTGGAAAAAACTTCATCTTTGTGCTTTAAAAAATAAGCCCAGACTTTAGGAGAAAAATCATCAATAATGGTCTGCATGTAACGATGTCCTCCTTTTGAAGGAATCCTTTTTGAAGGAACACGTTGAGGGTCCCCAAAGATCTTGAATGAATTATAGTCAAGAGTACCTTTGTCTTATGAATTCCGGATACAGAACTTAATCTTTTCTGCTACCAGAATGTAATGTTCACGAACTCCAACCTACCCAGTTATTTTGACCACACAAAAGTTTCCTCTCTTGCTCAGGATTGATCATTCCTTTTTCACTCATATGGCCAAGAGCGCACCATATTGCCATAATTTTGTGACGTCTGAAATCTGACACTAGATGATGAATAGTCCGGAACTTATTGTAACAGTAGATCCTTTGTAAGCACATACAACTCCCCAGATCTGTTAGCTTCATAAAATACAGAGCACCTTTTAGAGACCTTAGAACTCCACCTTCAGCTGCATATTGCTGCATATTTACACCCAAAGGACTCCAGGGTGCCAAGAGAGATAAGGTTGCGTTTCAAATCAGGAACATGTCTAACACCAGTTAGAGTTCTAATCATGCCATCATGCATTTTAATTCTAATTGTTCCTTTTCCAACAGCTTTACACTGAGCATTATTCCCCATTAAGACAACACCACAATCAACTGATTCATAAGTGGTAAACCAATCTTTATGAGGACACATGTGATAGGAACAACCAGAATCTAGAATCCACTTCATTTTAGATTTAGTTCTAAAATCAGTAACAGACAAAACTTCACCTTCGTACTCTTTTTGAGCAATACTTGCTTCAGCTGAATTTTCTGAATTCTTCTGATTATTGTTTTCGCCCTTTTACTGCTTATTTTTCAACTTAAAGCATTCTGAAATTACATGTCCCTTTTTCTTGCAATAGCGACAAAATTTCTTATTATCTCGACCTCTAGACTTTGATCTTTGATTTGGATTTACTTTTACTGCTACTACCGTGATCCATAGTTCTCCCCCTAACAATTAACCCTTCGGCTTCATCCTTTGAATTATTCTCATAGTCATATTTTTCTTTAGACAAGAGATTTTGTTTGACATCATCAAATGTTAGGGTCTCATTACTACCAAGAGATTTTGTTTGAAATCATCAAATGTTAGGATCTCATTACTACCGTATAATATAATACTTTAAAGTTACGGTATGACCGGGGGAGTGAGCAAACTAACAAAACAACTTTATCTTCATCACTGATTGCAACATCCAAATTTTCCAAATCAACTATGATGGAATTAAACTCATCAAGGTGAGTTTGAATGGGTGTACCTTCGACCATCTTAATGGTAGAGAGGCGCTCCTTGAGACTAATCTTGTTGGCAAGACTCTTCGTCATATACAATGACTCCAACTTAAACCACATACCTGCAGCTGTATCCTCCTTGATAAGCTCTCACAAAACTTCTTTGGATAAACAAAGTTGGATTGCTGACAAGGCTTTTTCATCCAACTCTTCCCAATCTTCATCCGACATGGTGTTCGGCTTTTTCGCCTTTCCTGCAAGGGCCTTTTTCAACCAATACTGGGTGAGAACGGCCATCATCTGAACTCGCCAAATGCCAAAACTAATTTTTCCATCAAACTTCTCAACATCAAATTTCATGACAAAAGCCATGTTATGAAACCCAAATAAATATTACAACGCTCTGATACCAGTTTGTTGCAGAATTTAGCGTGGTAATAGATAAATATTTAGTTTCGGTAGTTGATGATAAAATGAGAAGTAAAATAATAAATGAAAGAGACACAAAATTTACGTGGAAACCATCCAATGTAGAGGGAAAAAACCACGGGGCGAGAGAGGAGTAAATGCACTATGAAAAATATGGAGGAGATACAAATGATTTTACACCCACACAATGATTTTACACCCACACAAATACACTCAAGATAACACCTCACTACACTCAATGAATATGGCAGGAGTGTGTATATATATGAAGAAGTGGTATATGAAGAGAGTGGATACTTTAGGGAAATGCTCTTGGAGGATTGTTCTCTTGGATGAATTTCACTCAGTTGGATGTAATCAATTTGCTCCAAGCAAGATTGCCACCATGTGAACAAACTTCAAGTCTTCCTTCCATTGTTGAAAATGTGTCATCCTAGTTCAAGTTAGCTCATCAATATAGCCAACCAACATTGAATTTCCTTAGCCCCTTAGCCACCCAACTTCCATTGTTGAAAATGTGTCATCCTAGTTCAAGTTAGCTCATCAATATAGCCAACCAACATTGAATTTCCTTAGCCACCCAAAGACTAATATAAACCATGAAAAACATGTGGCCAACCAATATAGACTTGAAGTGTGAATCTTAGAATTCTAAAGCAATTTTAACAGTAAAATTATAATAATTTTACCTTAAATCCTCCAACTCAAATAGCCTCTAAAATAATTATATATCCAACTTTTATAATTGTTGAAAAAAAATATATCTATTCAATATAGCTTTTGCATATTTTACTATCCATCTATCACTTTTTTATTTAAAAAATATAAATATATTTTTTAAATTTTTTACTCTTACATATTTAAAAAAAAAAACAAAAACAAAAACAAAAACATTCAGCGGCGCATTGCACGGGGCAACACCATGGTATAATTCTAAAGAAAAGAAAGGTTAAGTGGGATTAATTTAAATAAATATTACAATATATAGTATATATATAATTTGTGGTCCAATATAGTATGCATATATTTTTTTTGTTTGAAGGTATAGTATATATATAATTTAAACAAAAGGATCAATTATTATATATAAAGAATTAAAAAAAAAAGAAAAAAAAAAGCGGTTACTTAATCTTTTAGTTAGCTAGATTCCGCGAGTATTGTTAAACAGTTCAAAACCAAAATCAAAATCAAAATCATAAAGATGCAGTTATGTATTTAGAGGGGTGAGTAATTAATTTCATCAAACTACATGAATTAGACAGTATTTTAACAAAAAAATTACGGTTAACAGAAGGGAACAAGAAAATGAAATTTTAAGTACCGAGAAAATGGGCGAGTCCTTCAATTCCAACGGGATCGCTGAAGTAACCAACGCCGACATCCATTGAAGCACAGCACTGAACTAATTTTAAGTTTTAACCAGTAAAATAAGAAAACAATTTGTGTTGAAAATGCAAAACGGAATCAATGATTAAATTGAATTTAGAAACTCAAAAAAAAAAAAAAAATTCAACAGTACCTTATCGGTATCGGGATCGCTAACGAGGAGAACCTCAAGCGAGTTTTTAAGGACGATCCGCCGATACTCTCTCTTGTCATTACGCGGCTTCACTATCTCCACCTCCTCCGTCGCCATTTCAGCTGTTTCTTTCTTTGCAGAGAGGGAAATTTGGGAAGAGAAACTAATAAGAGTAAGTAAACGCGAGTCTTTGCTCTCTGGTCTTTAACTCACAAAGCCATCAAGCAACATGGTGGAAGTGGGTGGATGAGGACAAACGCCACCATTATTATACTAATAATTTTATAAATTTTAAGTAATATAATTTTTTTATATTGAAACTTTTAAAAAATTTATATTTAAAATAAAATAAAATAGACAAAGGTACAAAATTTCTTTGAAAAATAATATATTTAACAGGAAATGACGTATACCTATTTAAGAAGAAAAACACTTGCCTTCATCCATTGAAGAACAGCGCTGAACTAAATAATTTGGTGTTGTTGGTTTGCTGGCAGATTTGGAAATCTCGCAATGAAACCATTTTCTGCGAAACTCATAGATCAATGGAGGGTTTAGTTGATCGCATCTTATTCCAATCAAAAGAAATTGCTAATGCTGAAGATGTTATGGATCTGCAGAGCAGGAGAATAAACAAATAGATGAGATGGATAGCTTGGTCCTCTCCTCCCCTGAGCACCTCCAAGCTACACACAGATGGTCCCGTGCTTGATAATTCTGCATATGGGAGTGGGTTGATTAGAGATGGGAAAGGGGTTTGGATTAAAGGCTTCATTTTTTCACGTTGGCTCAGGTGCGGGTTGAATGCGGAAACAGGAGTGTGGTTGATATGGTTAACCCATCTTCTGCAGCGGTTGGAAGTATGAGGGAGCTGATTCAAGCGATCAAATAGTTGTTGACTTTGGATTGGAATATTCTAGTTAAATATATCTAGCATGAAGCTCATTACTGTGCTGATTTTTTAGCAAGGCTTGTGAAATCGGTTACTCATTTCATGGATCAACCTCCAGGTGGAATTCTGTCTTGGGTTCTCCATTAATTGGTTTTATTTACAATTCCAACGAAGGAAGTACAAAATTAAATTGATCAGCTGCCATAATTAGCTTCCAGTTCTTAGAAATGAGGAAATTAAGCAATACAGTAGTTTACAAAAGAGGCTTCCGGACCAAGAAGAAGTACATCGGTGTACAAATTCCCTTGCTGCAGAAACAAATATGAAATGTAAAATTCAACCATAATATAATATCATTTGGAAATGTAACTTCAAGTTATTCTTTTTACTATTACAGAACCCTTTAGTTCTTCATAACTATTCTCAAGATACAATTCATTAAACCGAAAATACAAATTTAAATCCGATATATAAAAACCGGCTCATGATATCGTTTTTGTCAAAGGGGATAAAAAACAACACTAACTGTAAAACTATTAATCTAGTAGTGACTAATAACGGATTGGAAATACACTAACATTATCCAAAATAGGACCACACATGTGACCAAAATCATGTAACTTAGTATGATAATTTGCACTATAAAATGTAATTCTAGTCCTATTAGAAATTGCTTGGAATTTGAAACTTGCCGTCTTGAATTCGCCTTTGCTCTGTGATTCGAAGGGAACTTTTAGGGTTTCTTTAGCAGCAAAAGCTTCAACCACCATTGATCCATGGCAGCCATTTTTGGCGTCTCCAATTGTAAATGTGAGATTGTAGAATTTGTTAGCCACTGTTCTAATGACTTGTGCAAGGGCACTCTCTCTCCCTGCAACCAATTCGATCGCGGCGAATCCTGAAGGGACAGAGAAGTGTTTGTTGTCTATGTATTTTACTGGTTTTAAGGATTCAATTATCCAGCCAGGGAGCGCTGAAATTAGGTCTTGTTGCTTTGCAGGAAGGAGGACTCCAGTTGAGAAGTTCTTGAACACATGAGGACCATTTTCAAATCCACCGTTCTTCACTAAATTGCCTAAAAAAAATTTGAAAAAAAAAAGATAATTATATAAAGGATATGGTATAAAAGAAAATGATTGCTGTAGTTTAAACGAAAATGAATGTTTAATTACCTTTGGTATACTTAAGAGGCACCATCTCCTTAATTGCAATAGCATCCAATAAAGGACCACAGGAAGGGTCCTCTTGAATCCCAGGGTTATGAAATGTGACCTTAATAAGGGCAGAGACTGCTTTGAATGCTAAGGCATAAGTGTCACCTCCATCGCTACTATACAAGGTTTGAAGAGGAAGGTCACTTGATTGGCCAGGGACAATTACCCTTAACACTTCATCTTGGGCACATGTTCTAGTGGCCCCAAATGTTAGGGCATAAATTGAACCTGCCTTTAAACTCAAAGTTTGAGAGATATTAGCTTCATTGCCTAATCTCACTGCGTGGACCCCACGTGGAATGGCTAGATAAAAGCCACCTGGCTGTGGCCCACCTGACAAATACTCTACTCTACCATTGATTTCCCACTTTGGGAGTGAGTATTTTCCTATTATGACTTTGTTCTTCAGGTTTTGTTTCGCTGGTGCATCTTCAAAGTGTCCATTCTCCAAAAGTCCTGAACCAAAAAAAATAAATAAATAAATAAATAACAAAATTGCATTTAATTAGCTTATTCATATTAATAAAAACAATACAAAATGTGTGTGGATGCGTTGAACCAAACTGAACCAAGGCCAAAAAATACAAATCAAAATTTTTAGACAACAAATTGAACCAAAATTGACATCCAAACCGACTTGAACCGAATCTGTCAGTTCCACCTGTTTTAGTTGATTTTTGCCACATTGGTTTGATTTTAAGCGCACTGATGAATTTTCATAAAACTGATCCAAACTGAACAATAAATTCAATTGAAACCGAACAAACCGACAAACTAAACCTTCCTTAAATAGTTGATCAAATTGAGCCGAAATGAATTGTCAGTTCCATCGATGATTTTGCACCCCTAAATGCTGGTTCTTCACAATTTCACATTACTAATAGAGTATGCATGTACGTGAAATACATTATTAAATGTATCTTGTCAAAATTATTTTGATTTTAACAAAGGTGCATCCTATGTTTATATCGTGTGCACGAGAACAATAATACAAAATGTACCCAAAAAAAATTGCAAAATAGAAAATTACTTACCATCAAGGGGCTGAGGGGGAATAGCAGCAAAAATTGAGCAATGGAAGAAAGAAAGAAAGAGTGCAAAGAGAAGAGAGAAAATCAAAGCCATTCTTGTATTTCTTGCAAAGAAACAACTACAAGAAGAGCTCTAAATATAGAGCAAGAAAAGTTCCCAAGTGGGTCTAAAAATAAAGAATCCCAGTCCAAGGGACACAATTTAAACAACACACGTAACATTGAAAAAGTGCAAGAAAGCATGTTAAAGTAGCACCAAATTAGCCGTGAAATGTGCCCGTTTGTCCCTAATTTTCAAAATCTAAGCCCTAAATTTCAAATTAGGAATTCTTGATTCATGTGTTTACATGAGACCCCAGATGACCCTTCTATTGGTTACCGTGACATGCTCTCTTTTTTGGGATTTCTTTATGCTTTTATAAATCCAAGTCTTGATTTGATTCCATTCTTTATGTCTGCACTAAGGTCTTCGATTAGGGAAACAAATAAATAAATTAACTTTCCAATTTTGAAGTTAAAAGTGTTAGTTAGATTATGGTTAATGATTAAACCGAGAGATGTACAAGTTTCGTACGTTTTTTTACTTGCATTTATGTCCCATGTACCCACTTAAGTGCTTTCCACTTAGATGTTGATAAGGTTGATAAGGTTAATAAAGTAATTTGGCTAACGGTTAGACTTTGTCATTCTGATGAGAAGGTTGATCCACCAATCGCCTTATGTTAATTTCTCAGCTTATCAATAGGGTTAGATTTGGCACACTGAAATTTAAGTTCACGAATTTTTATTTTTTCATATATTCTAAATTATAGGCCACCTTTTTTTAAAGAAAAAAAATAATTAATTTAGTAATTTTGTAATATAACCTTATTTGAATTGTCTTATTATCAATAGTTTTCCATCAAATTCTTTATTAAGAGATTAAACAGTGTGACAATGATATTAATCTATCAATATATATAATGTATGTTAAAACTATAATAACTAATTTTTCTACATACCAAGATATACAATCTGACAATAGATTAAGTTCGAATCTTACCTCTTCTAACACTAAAAAAAACACTAACTTTTTCTTTTTTTATTTGTTTTTCTCTTAGATACAGGGAAGAGAAGAGAGAGACAGGGAGTGATATGGAAACCAGCCCAACTCATGCAATTGCATGAGAATTTTACCACCAGGCTAGTAAATATATCTTTGTAAAACGAGAGGTAAAATTTTATAAGTGAATTGCTATTGAACTTCATAAATCAATTTGGTTTTGTGCATGGTTTGTTCCATAATTTCACCGCTTATAGGATCATATACAAACAAGCTAATGAACTTTAATATAGTATCAGAAATTTTATACTTAAACGAGCTGAATTCTATATTTGAACTTTTACAAGACAAAATCTAACGCCCAAAATTGCACCCACAGGCCATAGAATTAGCGCACAGTGGCACTTCTCCCATGGTCAATTGTTGTGTTTATGGGCCTTACATCGGCTTCGTATTTAATGGGCTTATTACTTAGTGGGCTTGTTAATTAATTGTAACTATTTTGGGCTGTTGGTCTTGTGTCCATGTAAAACGCTAAAAGGCACTATTTTAAAATGTAGGCTTACTTTTGGAGTAGGAAAGATAGGAAATAGAAATACTACATCCATCTGTTCTAAAAAGATAGTCCATCTTTTCTTTTCGATTTATCTCAAAATATAGTTTAATTTTCTTTTTGCATTATAGTTAATATTTAAATTGTCTATTATACATTTATTAAATTTTATCTTATTTTCAATAGCTCTCATTAATTCTTACTTATTATTCTTATATCATAATTGCTTATGTGTTTTTTAAGATAGACATAATAGAAAAGTTATATGAATAAAATTGTCTTCTAACTATCTTTTTGGACGGAGGAGGGAGTAGGAAATAAAATGTTTATTGTAACTCTACCCAATGTAATAAATATGCTAACAAAAAAGCTAATTTAATAAATGAATATCTCAAAAAAGAACAGTGAACTTAAGGAAAGAGAAAAAATTATGCCCTATTTTTGAAAAAAAAATGTTATAATATTTAAATAGAAAAAAAAATCAATCTGGTTGTTAAAGATGGAGAAAAAAATAGAATTAAAAATGAATCATTTTCTATTTCCCCATTTTTCGGATTTTTTCTTTTTTTTTTAAAATAAATTTTTATTATTTTTGACTAAAAAAAGGATAGGATAAACACACATTTAAAAGTTTGTGTTTTCAATCAATTCAAAATTGAAATTTAGATAAAATTAATCTCTTTAAAAATTTAAATATTACATTTAGCAATTATCCTTTATTATTTTGTGGGTAGAAGGACTTTATGGAGAAGAATAGAAAGTACTTTATTAGGTTTCTCGATTGGAAAAGAGAAGTATACAGTATGGATGTGTATTGCAAAAAAGGTATATGTGCCCATATTTCAATACCGCCTGCTTAAGTTTGGAATGTCATATATTAGTTTGCAAAGTCAATCCCTTCAAATTTGGCATTTGAATGTTTTCTCTAGCAATATGCCTTATCTTAAAAATATTTATGCTATTTGCAAATAATGTTATAGTTCTTTTTATTACGAATAATTTTGATATTTACTGTTACTGATTTACTTCTAGTAGAGTTTTTATTTATAATAATTATTAAAATAATATTTAAAATATCCGCGAAGCGCGGTTAACAATTAGTTTTTTTTATTGTTTATGCATTTTTTTATTTGCGATCAAACTTCTTCTTGCACTAAAATTGATTTATTCTTCGTGCATTGGAAAGCTATTTTTTAAATCTAACATCTATAAATAACATTCAGTTACATCATCATTCACATTTCTATTTATTAAGACACATCAGCCATAATCCATTGGTTGCATTGGAGATGCTTTAAGACCATTTGAAATGCTAACATGAATTTCTCTTATTTAATTGTCACATCATAAAAATGGAAAAACTTTAAAAATGCTCCTCAATGCTAATATCTATTTGATATATTAAACTGATGTGTCAAAAAAAATTAATAGACATTGTGTAGCACAACTTCTATTCGACAGAGTCTTTGAAACAATATGGATATTTATTGCTCTATAGCAATTGGTTGTGTATTGAATTGTGGATCCGAAGAAGGAAAGAAAAAAGAGAACAGAAGAGGATTTAAAACTAGTATATTGGAGATAGATTTTTAAAATTCAATGTATAAATAGACATTCAGCCATATCATTATTCACACATTCTATTCCATGTAACACATTAGTCACAATCCACATTAATGTTCGAAATGCTCTAAGCTTTTGCTTTTCTATCGTTCCACGTTCAAAAGGTAAAATACTTCTTTATACTATATTTTATTGGATGTAATGTAATGTAATATAATTAAAAATATAATGTAATAAAAATATATTGTAATGAAATGTAAAAAACATTTTATTATTATGTTTGATCATATAATTAAAAAAAAATGTAATGTAATTAAAATTCATTTTTATATTTATTTGTAAATATATAATATAATTAGCACATCATCGCCGTTGCCGCCCCCAACAATAACCACTCTGATAAGTGTTAATTTTATAGTGTTTTTAATATAGTCTTTATTAGATTTTGAGTAAGTTTTTATTACTTTAAATCACTTTTAGTATAATTATCTTAAATCACTTTTTACGTATAAGTATGTTAACAAGTTCTCTTGATCTTTAAATCCGCTTTTGATCTAAGAGAAAATTTCGGAATTGGCACAAAAGAACTTTATAACACAATGGCACTTAACTGGTCAGCTACGCCCTGGGCCCGTGCTAAAAGCACGGCGTGCTACAGGGTCCCTAAGGGCGTGGTAAAGCATAGCACGCCCAACCGGCAACTTTAGGCAGACTTCCCAGCAGAAAAGCAACGCCCCCGCCGTGCTACCTGGCACGCTGCCCGTGCCCCTCAATGCTTAACCAGCCCGTGCTACCACTAGTCACGCCCGCGTCGCTTTACTGCCAGACTCCAGACTCAAAGCACAACCCAAACCCGTGCAGGAAGCACGCCCGTGCTGCGCAGGCGCGAACCAGCGAGAATTTAATGCGCAAATCTAGCTTTTTCTCAGCATGGGCCGACCTCCGGGGAGTTTCCTAAACCACTATAAGCAAGAACCTGGACCTATTCTTGGGGAAAAAGGACGTCCTACCAATAAGAAGAAATCAAGAACCTATAACAGTTATGAATCTCCCTATAAAGGACTTTTGCACTAAATAAGGATTCCTAATTCTAAAGGAGTCAAACCTTGCCCCCTTCAAGAACTCATAGTAAGCAGAGGAACTTCTGCCTAACAAAGAGGGATCTCTCGTTTTTTTTTAGGCAATTTCTTAACATAATTCGTTTCTCTCTCAAGGATTTCAAGCATCAAAGCAATTGTGCCACGATTCAGGAAGCCAACAAACATATGTTGTGATTTAACACGTTTTTAAAAATCTAAAATCTCTTCATCTTGTTTCTTTCTTTTATTATTGTCCTTTAAATATGATGAATGTGCAAGCCATGATTGAGTTTATTTAATTACTATGTCCACTAAACTCTTATACTAGGGATCTTGATGTAGCTTAATTCCGATTCCCAATTTAGAATTTAAGACTTTTGTTTTTCTTTGTCTCAGTTATAAATTAATTATGGTGCTTAATGCTTCCAGGCAGAAAAAGTTCGCCCTGGATTCGAGGTATTTCCATAACTACCTTCGGGAGAAGGCGTTTATTGATATGCAAAAGACTTAAATAATTTACTTGAGAATAACAACTTCGATGCGGAACGCTATGACTGGTTTTTGACCTCAAAGGGAGGGTTTTCATCAAAGTTAATCAATTATTAAGCTTTGGAACTACAAACAACCATACACCTAATCAATCTGAATTTACTGTTTAATTTCACTAAATTAAAGATAGGTAATTGAACTCGAATTAGAATACACTAACAATAAATCGGGAGAGCTTGTTAGTTACTTAGGGTTGTTCTCACTACTCTGAAAACAATTAAAATTGATTAATGAACCCTAATACGCATAGCTGGATAGAAATTATGAATTCAAATTCCCTAGTAAGCTTAATCCTCTGATTTCTTTCACTTAATTTTGTGTTTGATCTTTTTTTTTTTTTTACTTTAATTTTATTTACCTTACACGGCGAATCTCTTGTATCGTCGCTCTAAATAATAATGAGAATTAACACTAATTGGTAATTAATCAAACAATCCCTGTGATACGATACTTCTTACTTCCTAATACTACTTGTTGCGATTTCGTACACTTGCCGAAAAAAAGAAAAAGAAACGCTGTCCAAGTTTTTTTTGGCGCCGTTGCCGGGGATCTTGGCAGTATCACCTAATCAATACGAATTAGCTATTGTTAATTCAGACACTCTTTTTAATTTTCTTTACTTAATTTTTTTCCTAAGAATTAATTCCAAGGTGTTAATGCACAAGTGAAATCGAAAAACGGACTGAAACCTTTAGTCTTTCTGATCCACGATCGAGTTGCAGCGAACTTGTCCCGTAGGCACATCCACGCTGCAGAGAAAAACGCGGGAAAAGTAAAACCCGAACAAGAAGCAAGACATGGCCAACGAAAACGAAACAATAAATGAAGAACACTCAAGTTGGACCACACTTCAACAGCCGGTCCGCTACCTTGAGAGACTTATACAACACCTAATCTGACTGGGACAACCTCCAAGTATTACTAGACCCACGGGTAGAAGCTAACAACTTCGAGATTAAACCAAGCCATTAATCCAAATCGCTCTCCTAACCTCGGATCCAATATGGGGGTCTCACCTAGTGAAGATCCTAAAATCGCTCACATCACCAATTTTTTGGAAATTTGTGGACACATTCAAGCAAAACGGTGTTTCTGAAATGCAATCAAATTGAGCTCCCTTCCAATTTCACTCTTTAGGGATAACCAAGCTAGGTCCTGGTTTACAATCATCGTCCAGCTGGAAGTTTCAGCCACATGCGGATGAATTGGCTCAAAAAATTCTCTTAGCTAATTCTTTCCGGACGTCCCAAAAACTACCAAGTTGGCGAAATGAGATAATGACATTTGCTCCATAATGATCAGAGAGCTTGTATGAAGCTTGGGGAAAGATTCAAGACTTGTTAAGAAAGCTGCCCACATCACAGTTTGCCCAATCGTTGGTTACAGGTACAAACTTTCCTACTAATTCGCATTATCTCCCCTAACCAATAAAAAATCACCTTAGATGCAGCAGCAGGTGGACTTCCTTATGAAGAAAGGATTTGAATGAACGCAGTATGAGTTGATAGAGGAGATTGCGCAAGCAACAGCACTACCAAACAATACCGAACGAAGAAGAAACCGCAGAGTCTATGAAATAGACGCTATTACACAACTTAATGCCAAGCGTAGAACATGGTAAGGAATATAGACCATGTCTTAACTACTAATCCTGCTGAATTCTTCATGGCCAAGTTTTATGATAGGTGGCAACTGGACAACATGGAAATTGGTAGCATGTATCATGGACTCTTTAAAAATCCACAAACTTTGGATACAAGTAAACTATGTGATGAATCAAGGAAGAGAAGAATTACCCTTAATTCAAATCCTAATGATCAACCAGGTTTAAAGGAATAATCCTATATCTATCTTATGGTAATCCTAACAACACTGCCTTGCAATGCAACCCACCAGGTTTCCAACCTCCTGAAAAGAAATCTGTGACGACCTCCTCACATTCTCTTTCCAACTCGCAACATCGGAGTTTTAATGAATGAAGACTCGAATGAGAATCACAAAATCCAGCAGGCCGCAAATATTAAAATTGGATGATCCAATTGGGACAGTTTGCAACATGATTGACATCTCGACCCCCAGGTACGTTACACCTAGCAATACTCGAAAGAATCCAAAGGAACAACGTCGCAAGCTCATTACCTTGAGGAGCGGCAAAACAGTTAGAATGAACCACCAAGCGGGGGGAAATAAAAGAAAAAGAAGAAAAAGAACAAACAAGGAAACCCCCTAAAAAAATTCATTTGACTTGGAGAAAAAGCAAAGGTAAAACCATCATGTTTCCCCTCTGTACCTTCCACAACAGATTAACAGAAGCACAAGAGGACACAGAGCTTCCCAATCTTCCTAGATGGTATTTAAGCAAATTCTTCAACATCAATATTCCTTTTGCTGAACCGCTCTTGCTC
>NW_023591208.1:0-35112 GCF_014843425.1 Jatropha curcas | reverse complement strand
AGAGAGATTTTATATCATTTTATTTTAATTATTTTTAATTTGTATTTTTTAAGAATGAAAAATGCCCCTAAAATTTTGTTGGGGGCAAAATTTTTGGGCCCCCCCCCAAAAAAAAAAAAAAAAAAAAAAAATTAAAAAAAAAAAAAAAAATTGGGAAAAATGCCCTTTTTCACCTGATCAAAAATTAATGTTTCCCCCCCTGGCAAATTTTTTGAATTTGCAAAATTGTTTGTTTTTAAACCCCTGTTGCGTGGAAATGTTTTTCTGCCTTTGTTTTTTGTGTGGGAAATTGGGGATGAAGTTGGACCAACCAATGGGTCTTTTGTGAGGACCGGGTCCCTTTTGGTGGGAATATGGAAATTCCGATTATGATTTGGAAACTATTCTGACCTGTCCGCCCGGAAAATGGAAGAATTTCGGCGCCCCCTTTGTGCACCTGGAATGATATAGATTATATGGAATTCACAGGATGGCTTCTTGTTTGTCTGCGCACCTGAACAATCCCTAGAATTTGATTGTGCCCGCAGGTGGTCCCTCCTGTGTGAGCCACTTGGGAATGATCTAGATTGGATGGAGACCACCCGGATTGCCTTCCTGTTTGTAGGAAAAGAAACGAGAAGAATGGAAAAATAATGAGAGGAACTGGTTCAAGTAGGATTAGACCCAGTGGCCGTATGGGGAATCGGCTCTGGTGCACATGTATGAGAGGGCGACCATGTGTGCAGGACGGCTCGTTGGGGTTCACGGTGGCGCCCAAGCCTGGACTAATTTCCACCGTGATGTGATTACATGAAGATGTTTATGAATTGTGGAGTGCTGATGAATATGCCATTTGTGGTACTGGCTGCGTGAGCCATATAACTAGTCGGATGAACTAGATTGATATATTTTATTCATTTGTGTGAATGAGTGTGTTGTGCTATAGGTAATTGACTTCTTAGAAGGCTCACATAATCTTGTTTAACTTTTTAGGAAGTAAATTCTCTTAATTCGGTAAGTTATGTTTTCCTTGCCGCAGGAACTAAGAAGAAAATTTTTCCCAGTTTTATAATTATTTTACAAATGTAATTATATGTAATAGAAAAGAAAAGCTATGGTATACTGAAATAGTTTTATGACTCCGCAGTTGTAAATTACATACGATTAGTCCGTGTATTAATAAGACGAGAATAATTTTGTGGAACCATATTAGAAATGAGTGATGTATTTGTTAATTGGGCCCGAACTGAAAAATTGTAGATGATTGATTGGGCCCGAAGATTAATAAAATCTGGAGGTTTAATTTTTCTAGTAAGTATGGGCTAAATGTTGAAATTTATATTGAGAAAGAGAATTTTATTGATTCAGGCTTAACTACGGGCCTCAGGGGGCCTTTAAGCTTACCTGTGGCCCTAGTGCCGTGGTCCGGCCCATGGTTTCCGGGTCGTGACACAGTTAGTTTATGTATTCTAAATTGCGCCACTAAGCGAATAACTTGAATTTTGATATATTTATTAGTGTCTATCCGTGAGTTGCATTATAAAATATTTTCAACTAATAAATATTTATTAACTGTTTGTAAAAAAGCATATACTCTTTAAAATGAGATAATTAAAATAGTTGAAATTAATAATAATTTATTTTATGATTAAAATGATACAAATAATTAAACGTTTAAAAATTTAATATCAATTCATTTTTTTGAAGCTACTATAGGTTATTAATATATCTTAATTGGTTGTTTTGAAATTTATAAATATATTTGGGTTGTTGAATTTAAAAACAAAGCAAGTAAAACAAATTGAAGTGATCCAATCCAATAAAAACAAGAAAAGTCATTACCTTAATAAGTATTCTTAAGTAGAATATCCTTACTTGACTACAGATTTGCTATGCCCTAATTAGGTGTGCAATGTTCCGAAAGAATCGAATTGAAATGTAGAATTAACTGACGCCGAACAAAAACGCGAAAAAAGAACCGTGTTATAAGAATCGGAAATCAAAATCAGAAAGATTTAGAACTGCACTGGAACTGTACTGGATTGTACCGAATTACCAGAACCAAAACCGAATAATCAATTAATAATACATATTTTTCAATTTTTAGGTATATTAAATTAATTTAAAATTTTAAAGCAAATATATATTTTATTATTAAAAATTGAAACATATATGGTCCCAATTGTACTTACAAAAAATTAAAAATGAATTGAGAATTATTTTAATTTAAAACTTAAAACAAATTGAAATTACACAATATAATTAATGCAGTAATCATGGACCATTAGTTTTTAATAATCAGTAATACTTTCTTTTTGGTTGAAAATCTTAGTGCGTAAGTAGTAAATACTTTCTATTATTAATCATGACTTAGTTTACTTTTCAACTAACTTTTATTTAAAAAATTATCCCAACAAAATTAAAATTTTGTTTTACTTTTTAAAAATTGAAATTTTTTCAATTTCATCCTCTATTCTTGAAATTCCTTTAGCCTTCCATCAGTGACTCAGGTAAGTGCCAAGTCCTTCAGTTTTTAAAAACTCCACGTGGAAATATGCCTTGTCAAAAGGAAGAAGGAAGGCATGTAAATTTGATTTTGTTGCAGAATACTGTTTCTTATCTTTATGAATGGGAAGCTTCATTTGAAGAATATGTCCTAAATCAAGTACATAAAGATTAAAGACGAGTCACCTAATGCCATATTAAAATATAATTTTTATAAATTACATAGCTTTTGGGACCATAAATAAGTTTAATAGTTTAATTTAATTTTATAAGTGGTATTACAATTCAATCAACAAGATTGAAGTGACAATAGTCATATTGCACAAATTATATTGACAACTATGGCGTGAACAATGAACCAAGAATATGCAAGGGTTTCCCCACAAACATGTTACTGATTATTGACAAAAATTATTCATTTAGCCTATGATGTTCAAGTCGGAGAAAATAAAAATCAGAACATAATAGAATTATTATTTGACTGAATGTCAATTAATAGAAGTTATTATATATAAAGTCAGTCAACGTAACTAAGTGATCGCGATTCATGTAAATTTATAATATTGTATTTGTCTTATAGAAAAATTATTTCAAAAAAAATTCTGAGAAGTGTTTTACGTAAGTCACTCTTATAAATTAACAAAATGCCACAAACTGTAATAATATATAATTATGAATGTTGTTTAGAATAATAAAATATTTATAATATTAAAAAATCTTCCTATTGAGAATCAATAGTGAATAAATCAATATTCAAATATGAGCTGTCGTTATAAAAGAAGTGAAAAATATGCATAAATAGTCAGATGGATCGTTCGAAATTGTGAACGCTCATATCTTATAAAATAATAAATTATAAAAATGATCAAAAATGTTTCAACAAACTATCTACAAACGACGAAAACAGTGGGGAAAATCAAATATCGTATTATATAATTTTAATAGAAAATTTACTAAGTGTAACAAATGATGGTATATCGTAATAAGAGCCTTTTCATCAACCATTATCATCTTTTGAATTTTTTTTTTTGAAAGTATCAACATCAAATACCTTAAATTGATATCAACTATTAAGTTTCGAAAACCTTTATATTTCTTAAAATTAATAAACGAAAATTTTATTATCCGCAATTAACATGTGACATTCATAGCTTTTACTATGTAAAGTTAGTAGCCGCTCGAATATTCTAAAATTATAAAAATCATAATAAATTAATCATAATTTAATGATATTGAATATTTAATTATAAAGTCTCCACTTACCTATTAACATAACATTATAAAATTCAATTACGTGAACTCAGCATATTAAAGATTCCTAAGAGAATGCCAAATCAGCATTTCAGAAAATCTATTTTTAATATTTATATAGATAGATAGATGTGGTGTTTTATATTTGTTAATCAAAAGATGAAGGATAAATTACACCAAAAAGTGACTTAACTTTACATTTAATTTCATAAGATCGCATAACTTTAAATTTATCATTTTTCAATCATTTAAATTTGATGATTGTTTTCAGTGAGAGGTCACTCCACGGAATACCCATCACCATACAAACAAGGTAATAAAACAAAAAAAAATTTATTTAAAAATTTCGTATTTTCCTAAATGCATTAATTGGCCATATACCTATTAATTTATTAACAAAATAATGGCATTACATGAGACACTATCATTTACATTGTGTAGTATATTTTCTTTTTTTTTCAGTATTTCCTTTGTAAAATCAAGAATTTTATTTTGTGATATTGTAATTTTTAATCTCAATATTACATGTCCAATTACTGGAAAAAATTCGATAAGTGACCTCCCTTTGAAATAAAAACTAAAGTTAAGTAAACTAAAGAATGACAAATTTTAAATTATTGACCTAAATAAAACTAAAGTGATTGGATGAATTTACCACTAGAATAGTAGTTTTATGGAAGTAAGAATTAAGTTAAATTGGGCAAGATAAAAAAAAATATTATAATTTTTCCCTATCAATTCATTAAAGTTTGGATTATTAAAGTCACTCTGAAAATATTAAAATGATATATTTTATACTTAGAGGACCCCCGCCCTTCAAAATCTTCAGGAACTTAATTCAATAATAATAATAATTTTACACCTCAGAATCTCTTAATCTTTGATTAAATCGAGCTACATACTCATCCAAAATAATTTTTTTGTTTTAGTCAGATTTTAATTTTTAACAGAACTCCAACTAGTCTCAATTTGATAGGAAAATTTAAAAAAAATTTTTTCGATTTGATTCGGTAATTCATGAAATCTTAAAAACACAACTAACATCATCAGAATATATTTAAAAATTAAATCGAATCTAATCAATTTAATTCGATTTCAATTTCTGTCAAATTTCTATTATTAGTCAAATCAGTTTTGATTTTTTTTTTATAAATCTTAATTATTAATTTGAATCAATTGACCACTCCATCTAATCATAGTTAAGAAAGAGACGTTCTGCTCAAATGGTAGAATTGCATTCTAATAAAAAAGAAAATCAATTGACCTCTCTATTATTTGAATTAATTTTATATATAATCCATTAAATTTAAAATATTTTATATTTATCATCATCTTTTTCAAAAAGTAATAAAAGATAAAAAATATATATTTCAAAATTCGCTATTTTCTATTTGTGGATGGAGGAGAATATAAATATGATATATTATTTTGTGTATATCCACTTTTAAGAATTTTTTTTTTGTTTTTTTTTTTTTTTTTTTTTTTTTTTGAAAACATCCACTTTTAAGATTAAAAATAAATGCATTGAGATAATTTAATATGCAGCGCATAAACTACTTCACTTTTAATTTTGCTTTTAAAAGACCGATTCATATTTTACTTTTAAATTTTAATTCGAATAAATTACTGTGTACGCAATATTTTATTTACCACGCTGGTAAACTAAAAGCAGAGAACAAATTAAATAAATGGCAAAATCTTTTCCATTTTTCTTAGCACCAACCAAAACCAAATGAAGAAATCAATGCCCAATTAACTTGCAAATCAAGGTTTCTCCTCTAAAATAAAAATATTCCTTTATTCAAAAAAATAATAGCTTAAAAATTAACTCTATATACCTTAACATAAGGCGTTTATAATAATTTTTTTTTAAAATAAGAATAGTATTTTTATAAAAAGTTAATCCCATGTAACGTTTAAACTGTTTTACACTTTTCAATGAAAAATTTTATTCAAAATAACTAACAGCCTATTAAAATAATTAATTTTTTGTTCCAACATACATCAAATATTACGCTGATTAATTCACCGGAGATTGCATCTACAAATGGTTTGTTCCAGTTGAAACAGTCTTTATAAATAAGTGATATTAATTGAATATTTATTTTTAAAATGGCTAATTCTTAACTTCTGTTTATATCTTCTTAGTACAAAAAAATTATAATATATAGATAGTAAGAATTAAAATAGAACTAGCAGTCAGAAATTGCGAATAAAAATAAGACGACCGACATTAAAAGACAGGTTAAATGATTGTAATAGCTGTCTGCTAAAAAAACAATATCCTAATTCACTATTAGTACTTGCTTTTCGGCCTGATTATTCCCTAACAATTTCCTCAAGAACACGTTCTACTAAGAATAAAGCGAATATATAATTAATAATCAAAAATCACTGTGGCAGTTAAATTTCAAACTTTTATAATAATTTTCAGTAACTTTATTATAAAAGCAAATTTAAATTTTTTTATTTTCACTTTTGTATGAAAATATTAATTAAATATATGGTTAAATAATAATTTTTTAGAATGAATAAACTGTTACATTCCAACTAATTCAGTTTAATCGATCTAAATTTAAAAATTGAAATATTCATGAACAAATAAAATATTTAATATATTATTTTATAAGTTAAAGATATTTTAAACCGGTCAAAAAAAAAGTTTTTCTATTTTTGAAAAAAAAAGAAACATATCTATCATTTAACCTTGTCCCTTCGACGAAAATAATATGTGGACATCTTCAGACTTCCAACTTTCTGACAATTTCACAACTTTATTTTACACTAAAAACAAGTAAATTTTAAAGTATTTTAAAAATATTTTTTTTAATATGCAAAAATATTGGTTCAATATACGGTTTAATATAATTTTAAACAAAATTTTTTATATTTTTAATTTTTAAGAAAATATTAATAAATCAAATTTTATAGACTGAATATGTAAATGTATAAAATAAAATTTTTAATAAAAATAAATTTTATAAATTACAAATATTCGATGATTAAAAATTTTACCACATGAATTCCAGCAATGAACCAAATGGAATGCCGCATTTGAACGACAAGCTCTCCTGGCATGTACCATATCTCCTCCGATGTCTAAATAGATTAATGGCAGAGCAGGTACAGTGGCAATGTAGCCCAATGTTTTTGATAACAGAATTGAGGTATATGTATTGGATCGAATAATGTGCAGAGCAGGTGAAAACCAAAATTGTTTTTGTCTTCACTTCTTTTTAATTTAATACCTTGCTTTCTTCTATTCTGCTTGCCTTTATTGAGTTGAAGGATTTGCTACCCCTGGTAAGAAAAATGTAAAATTCACGCAAATCTCTCTATCTAATCTTGAAACGAGATGTCTCTAAATCGCCACCGTCTAATAATGTAATCGTCACTAATTTAGTTTAATTTCCATCACTCCAACAACATACAGTTCACATGAAATTTTTTTTAAATTCTTATGTTATTTAAGTTTTTAAAATTAGTTTACTTGGTAAATGATTTACTTTAATTTTAAAGAACTAAAATGAATATAAGTTATTTGAAGTTGATCTCGTTAATTTAATCTGATTAATTATTAAATTGTCCATGTCAATCAGGCTTGCTGGTTAATCTCTAAAAATGAACTGAGAAGCCTCGAGTTCCGAGTGTTTCAATCAATTGTGCATCTTTGCAATGTTTATTTCAAACCTATCGACCTCTATAAATCAAAAAAAATTATCAAAATTATGACATCCATGGTTATTCTTCAACAGCTAAAACTACTATTTTTCAGAGAAAAAAAAAAATTGAAAAGTCATATCATCTGAATTGGGATTTTCTCGTATATTTGATTAATATCTGAATCCTAAAATAAGATAGAAAAAGTTATTTCTAATTTTTCTTTTAATTTAGACATCCCATTATTTATTTTTTATAAGCAAAGAGAGAAGTAATTATGTATAGGAGGTTTTTTAATTTCTTATTTCATTTAAGAGGTCTTATCAAGTTTTTACCTAAATATTCTGATTTAGATTTTTGAGTTAAGAAGTGACTATCCGCGAGGATTAGTGTTTGATATATTAAGATTTTCCCTAGACAACTATAATAAATAAAAATAACATATTTTGCTGATAAAAAAAACAAAGAAAGTATTGACTCGATATACAAGAACGAAAGTATATGGGTAGGACCCCTCCAGATGTTTACCCCGTTAACAATAAAAAGTATATACTGCGCATCTAAAAAACAGTGGCTGTAACAAGGCCCACGAAGGAACAACTTTAACTAATTTAAATATTTATTAACCTAATATTGTTAAAATTATATAAATATTAAATAAAAAAAACCATAAATTCATTTAGCATATGCTGGTTAGCTAAAGTGGGCATAATTTTATTTCTTGGTCCTTTCTGTTGCTCAAATAATTTGTATATAAGGTTATAAATCTTTATCTATATGGGCTATCCCAACAACATTACTTTAGCAGCTTCTCAAAAGAAAGCTAATACTTAGTTTTTGGATATCATCTTCCAAACTTGAAGCTCCCTCAATCCAACCAAAACATGGTGGTTTGGGTTTAATTGTGTTTGCTTTATGTAATATGAGTTCAAATCTCAAGCTCAGCTTCAACTAGTTTTATTCTCAAAAAGCTGCCAAAATGCTGAGCAATTGTGCAAAATTTTGTTAATCAGCACATCCATAATGCCCAGTCACTTGCAGCTCCCTCTTAGAATGCCACTTCCATGATTGTTTTTGTCCGGGAACCATCATCTCTTCCTGTTTCTCATTTATTTTCGAGCTACTGAAAATTCTAAAACTTTCTCATTTTTTTTTTGTTTTCCCTTTGAATTAATTTTGGAGATGATAGCAAATTGAATTAATTATATTCTTGCGTGTTTCAGGGCTGTGATGTGTTCTGTAAGCTTATAACTCATAACATCAAACAATCAATCAAAAAGGCCTGCAACTCCAAATTTAACATTGAGTGGGTTTTGGTTTTATTTGAGATGTTAGAGCTTTACTTGAAAGCAGCATGCCCGGTGTTGTCCTCTGTGCAGATAATTATTGCTTTGGTAGCAGAGGACGCATTGTACAATGTACGTAATAACCCAAAACGTAGCTCCAATTTTTTCAGTTGATAAATAAGATTCTTAGATTTTGAATCCTGACCTTCTGTTATATTTGTTTGTGCTTGAAACAGGGTGGTCATCTGGAGTGGTTTCCGACCGTCGCGAGATGGAACAATCTCAATGTCACAGAGCTCAAAACGACATCCTCCTCCAACTAGCAACTTCACCAATCTCCAAAGTACTTTTTTGCTAATGTGGGACTAGACCTAAAAGACTTGGTGCTTGCTATCTGTAATATTTAAACTCACGAGAATATAGAAACACAAATCTTCCTTTGTTTTTTCAAATGTTATTTCTTTTTTAAGAGAGCACACGAGAACAAGACAGGCAGTTTTTTATCGCATGTTGTCAAACCAGCTTATGGGAGTTTCCTGTGCAGGCGTGACATGAGGGTTGATAGCTTTGTCAAAATTAAGCTATAATAATGAAATATTATTGTCCATAAACATTTATAACCGCCTTAGGTGAATTATTCTATAAAAAATTTGCATAGTGAAAACTGTTGTGCGGTAAAGTGTTTATGTTTCTTCATGTTGTAAATATGCGGCACAAAAGAGTAGCTCTCGCGCTTTAACTCCTAAAATATACTGTTTAGGTGCACATACAATCTGGAGTTAAAGGCTCATTGCCCATCAATTTTCAAATGCGCTGTAATCAATTTCACCGGAGTGAGGCGATCAAACGGCTTCTCGACAAAGCGAATCGATGCCAGCAAATCTAAAAATCAAGAAAATGCACAACTCTAATGACACAATCACCATTGTTGAATGGACGCCTGAAGTAGAAAACATCGACCTTAGGCTACTATTCAATCTTTCTGCAAAGGAAGAGGCCTTTTCTCCAATCTGAGTCTGCTTGACTAACAAATTTCTGCTACTTTGGCTATACAATAATCAGTTGCTTAGCGGTTCCCCTCAAAACTCTACGCTGAATTTGCTACTTCTAATGGAGAAATGGACGAATCAATGGTTAAAACTGGATCGACCGCGAGATTAGGAAAGATTGTGCAGTGGTTATAGTTGATTGAAAGAACGGTTTTAATACATTATTTGCTGTGGATTATTTAAATGTTTGGTTTTGAATATTGTTTATTTGAGCTTTTTGTTATTGTGAGGCTAGTTCTAAAACAATAAAACATCGGCAAGGTGTTTGAATTTTTAATGTTAATTGCTGTAATTTAGTTTTTTCTGTATAAGTATATTGAATCATGAATGTCATAACTCGGCAAATAAAATATCCTGTTGAGCAACTGCTGTTAAATGGAACTGTTGATTTTTGGGCTTTTAGAAATAAGTTTCAGTTTCTTAATATAAAGTGTACATTGTCTTTTTTTTTTTTTTTTTTTTTTCTCTAAACTTTTTTTTTTTTTTTTTTTTTTTTTCTCTAAACCACTTGTATCTGGACTTTTATTACAAACTCGTCTTTGCACGTTGACTATGTTCGTTTTATACTCATTGTTTATCTATATAATATTAAAACATAAGTTTTATTTAAATTAAAATAAATAAATGTGATTAATTTGTATTACACTTTGTTGTACAGACAACTTGCAATGCTACTTTTTATGTATTTAATTCTATTTTTATATAATCAAATAGTCTCAGAATAAAGTTCAACCAAATCCGTAGACTTAATCCTTTAGTCTCTAATTTATAAATGCAAATTTTTTAAAATCTTAATAGATGTCCAAAAAGAAAATCAATTTCACCACTTAATCTCTACTCTCTGTCCTTAACTCCAAATTAATATCTATATGCAAATATAATGAAAAATAATAATAAATTATTTTTTACTGCTAGGTAAAAGAAAAAAATAAGAGGATGATTTAAATTAATAATAGAAATTACTTTGGCTACGGTAACAATATTATTTACCCAATATATCAGAGAAAAAAATATATGTACATACACACAAATATATTATTCCCTCTTATACCCACTTTTATATACAGTATAGAAGAATATAAATTTTGCTTAATTAGGAGGAGTCTTACCACTGTTGGTAGTAGTCCAATTTATGTTTTTATTATAAACATATATAATATATTATATTAAGATTTTATTAAAAACTTCAAATCAATATAAATAATATAAGTAGAATATGCACATCAAGACATAATCTAGTGGTAAATACATATATGGTCTAATAATATAGTTAGGTTCGAATCCTCCTCTCAATTGTGTGCTGAATAGAGGAAAAGTAAGGAAATTTTAATGAAGAAAGGGCACTTTCCACTTATTATAAATATATTTAGATATTTATTTATTTATTTATTTTTCATATTTTTACATTCGCATTCTATAATAATAATCTACATCACGTGGAAATGAAAAATATAAATACGTTGAAAATGCAGAAATAATACAGAAAAATGACATTTTAAATATAATTTCAAATGAAAAAATAACATACGGAAGCATTTCGAAAATGCAGAAGACTTTTGTGCCTTAGATATTATATTCAGTAGTATAAAAAAATTCGGTGGAGAGCATAATATTGTTGAATTGGAATATTTTTTTTTTTAACAAAGTGGTCCACAATTCTAATCTTAGCCATTAAGGTTAAGAGGTTTTAGTTCTCCATCAAGTAAAAGCAACGTAGAAAAGGAAGCCTAAACTGCCAGTTGTAAAAGAAAAGACGTGAAAGACAAAAAAGCTCCCAAAACCATAGCGTAAAAGGTTCAAATGGACGTGATAAATTTTCTAAGGTCGGGGCCCATTAGTGTTGAAATGAATATTTTTAAAAATGTGGGTCCTACTTATAGGTTTGAAGTTTGACCCTTTCTCAAAATCGAATCATTTGGGCAACAATTCGTTAGCAAGACTGGGTGATCGATATTAGGAGCCATTCCCCGAAAGCCACTTTTATCACTTGTATTTTCTCGGAATTAAATTCACAGAGCCCACTTAAAATATATAATTTACAAACAAAAATAACATAATCGAACGTACCAAAAAAGTTATTCAATCTAAGATTGGATCTGGGCTCGTTGGTCTGCATTTATCAGAACGTCTTTTGACATGTATCGGATAGGTTAGCTTAACGGGCTGTGCGTAGGAGGGGGAAAATTAGGTGAGAGGAAGAAGAAATTAGAGGATAGAAAAAGAAAGAGGAGAGAGAAGAGAGAGAAAGGAGGAAAGAGATAGAGTAAATGCTAGTACAATATCCTGTTTTTATATTTTCAATTTCATGCTATTTACAAAAATGTCACCCAATATTTACCGGAGTTTACGGGTGCACTAAAAAAAAAAGTGAATATTTTAATATATTTACCGTTAAAAAGTGAATATTTTAGTATATTTACCGTTATATATCAGCTATACAATTTCTGTAGTATTTACAATTTGTACAATATTTACATGCGTGGCTTTTAGGTCCAAGTGGCCTTTTTGGCATGGCATTCCTTATCTTCGCCGTCTGACATTATTTGTTTAATTTTTCAAAAGGGCCGGCATCAACACCTATATAACAAATTTATAATTTTATATTTGCAAAATTTTTAAATTTATGTATTTAAATAATTATTTTTTCCATAATAATCTTTATAATTATTTGTTAAATGAAAATATTTTATTAATATCTTAATAAATTAAGAGTAAAAAATGACAATAATTTTTATTTACTAAATTCTTAATATGCGTATTTTGTCAAACCATATAAATAAAATAAAAACAAAACAGAACAAGATTATATTGTTTTATCCTATTGAAAGGTTGCTAGTAGGGATATGAGTTCATGATTCTACTTTGCACGATCTATTTATTCAAACTCTTGACTAGCGTTGTTAATACCGATAGAGTTTTATTTTTTAACTATTAAATGACCAAAAAAAAAAATACTGATATTTTCAACGCTGGACAAAAATCTTTTATTTCAAAAATTATTTATTTTCCCTATATAAGGCTGTCTATCAGTAAATTTACTGGCAGACAGTAAAATAGTTGCTAATTCACCGACGGAACATTTTAATTTTAACTATTAAAAATTATAATTATATTACAACTATTAATTAAAATAATAAACAATAACTATTAAATATTATTATAAAAAAATTTAAATAATCTTTTTTAATTATATAACAAACTAAAATGAAAATTAGTATACACATTAAAAATAAAAGTAAATATATACATATATAATGCATGATAAAATACAATAATAAATAATTGTCAGCAGGTATCAGCTATCGAAACAACTAAACTAAACAGATCCTAAATTTCAATCTCTCTTTCTCTTGCAATGGTTCTACTTTCAATCTTAAAATAAAAATCAATCTCAAAAATCTTATTTATTTACTAAGCTTTATGATTTGTTTCATTAATACATTCAATTGTTAAATGTCTATATGATTATTGGTTAGGGATAGTAAATGTGATAAGTTCATAATTCTCCAATCTTTAATAGTTCGTATCCTAAAATATGATTATTTTTTGTTTAACATATGAATGATCTTAGTTGGGAAATTTCTCTTTGTCAAAAGGTTTAGATGTATACGAGTTTAAGGAAGAATGCATTTAAAAAGGTTTAGATGCATACGAGTTTAAGGAAGAATGCATTTAAAAAGGTTTAGATGAGTTTAAGGAAGAATGCATTTAAGACATCTTTGTTTCACCGTTACGGTGAAAGAAGCAGAACAATTTTCATAGGGCTAATCTAAACAAATAAAGATTGATACATAAATTTACTGATGAACTTTGATTAAAGAACTTTGTTTAAAGAACTTTGTTGCTTTAACTTTGTGACACCCTCAGCTTTTACTTTAGTCCATTAAACACTTCAACTTATAAAATTACTTTGATTAAAGAACTTTGTTTAAAGAACTTTGTTGCTTTAACTTTGTGACACCCTCAGCTTTTACTTTAGTCCATTAAACACTTCAACTTATAAAATTACACATATTAAACACTTTAAGTTATATAATTATTTTATTAAACACTTCAACTTGAAAAATTAGATCAATTAAATACCTAATAAATAATTGAAAAATGTGAAAAATATTATTCTAAAAGTGTTGCTAACTACGTATCAAATCTATATTTTGCATATAACAACCAAAAAATCTTTCTATGGCTATTAATGCGAAAAGGTATACAATGTTATCAAAATTTGCAAGTTCAAATGCACGATATTTCATTTTCAAAGTTCAGAATGCCACAAGGTTAAAGTTTCAAAGTTCGGAGGTGAATTTATGTTCGCCAACCAACAAATGAAGGAAAATAGATTAATATGCAAGTTTTGCCCATAAGTTTAACATCAGAATCACGAGTATCAAATTGAAGGAAGACCAGTCCTCTACATTCACCTTTGTCCCTTTTTGAAAACAATAACAAAAAAAAACAAAAAAGGCATAGGATAGCAGTAACAAGTTATTGCAAGAAATTCTAAAACTAGTATATTATTCACTGCCCATAGCCATCAAAAACTCACCCTCACAAACTACATCACCTCCAACATAAGCCTTTCCTTCCATCTTTGCTATTCCAAAGCGTTTCTGTAGCTTTATAAGTGTCATCCTCATAACCAAGGTATCTCCAGCAATTACTGGTTTCCTAAATCTCACCTTATCAATTCCAGCAAAGAAGAAATTGTCACGAGAGCCTCCAACTTCTGGTTGCAGCATGACCAAGCCACCAACTTGTGCCATTGCCTGGATTTATCAAAGACCGATAAATATCAATGGAAATAAATCATGAATGATTTGTATGCAAATGGTGTTTAACTTCACTATATGGTGCCAGGTAATATTGCATGTTTTCCAACCCAATAATACTGAACAAAAACCATGAGTTTAAAAAGAGATTAAAACCCATTTTCCATATGCTGATACCATGATAACACATGAGTAGAAATGCAAAATAGAAAATGAGTTCAATAAAAATAGCATTCAAGATAGTGTATGGTTAAACACTAGGAAGCTTAAAGAAAGAACATGAAGATGTTACATATCCCAACCACCTTTTACTAAGAGTAACATGATCCAAAAACCATGAGTTTACAAAGAGATTAAAACCCATTTTCCATATGCTGATACCATAATAACACATGAGTAGAAATGCAAAATAGAAAATGAGTTCAATAAAAATAGCATTCAAGATAGTGTATGGTTAAACACTAGGAAGCTTAAAGAAAGAACACGAAGATGGTACATATCCCAACCAGAAGCTACTTTTTACTAAGAGCAACATGATCCTTTTATAAGACATGATTTAACTGCTTTGGTACTTCATGATTAGGAAAATCAAATTGCATGCACATGCACTTATTGCACAAGAATTTGTACAAAGATTAAATATGAAGAAAATGAATGCATCAAGGAGCATTATAGTTTCTTTCGTCCGAGTACAGAGCAGTTTTCATGGTAAATAAAATATATAAAATGAAAAAAAAAAAACATGAAATAATTAAAAATGAAGGTATCATGCAGTAGGCCAGTTTCTATTGTCTATACAGCAGTTGCATGCTAAATAAAACATAAACTAATACCAAAATGAAACAAAAACAAGAAATAATTAAAAAACATTAGCTTTTCCACAAGAATTATCTACCTGACATTTCACTGCCTGCTTTTCTATGATTTTAAAAGTAGATTCATTCCACAAACAAACTATCAACATTGGAACAGACTGTAGAACTTCAACTATATGTAACTTTAGCAAAAGTGTCATTCAAAATATGATAGAATTAGACAACTGGCCGACATTGATAAAACTCAATATGTTATACCAATAGGACTATTTTTGGCCACAGAAACTACAGAAAAGATGACTTGACCATGAATGCAATTAAGCTAAAGCAAGTTAACTTATGTCAGCTTGTTGATATCAAGTCAGTTCAAGTTTAACTCATCTCTTAGTCACTGAAATCTAGATCCAAACAAAGAACTAACTTAGTAGGAAGAGAAGTTAGAATCTCATCATAGATAGGGGTCTGCAAACTGTCTGACCAAACCAGTCAAAAAAAAAGGAGGTAGCATTTCTCTAGCAAGCTGTATAAGATATTGTATGCAGTAAGCAGGCAGATTTGAAACCAAAATGCCTAGAAATTACTCAAATTCTAAAGAATGAAACAAACACTAGAATTAAACAACTTTTAAAAGTTCAAAAGACCATAATATGAAACCTATAAATTAAGCCGGGTACTCATGCTCAATGGTCATAATATACTTATACTAACCAGGAGTCAGTGATTCACAATTAGAGAAAAAACATAATCAATTCCAAAAGCAACGGGTTATCAGATACAGTAAAAGGAGTTTCTTAAATTCACAATGGAACAATCAAACAAAGAGTGCAATCAATTACATAAATCAATACTCAAATACCAAACTTTAATAATAAGAAAAGGAGTGCAGCAGGATAAAAAATGAACAATAAACATACCTCAACCATGAGAACACCAGGCATGATTGGTCTCTCGGGAAAGTGACCAGGAAAGAAATTGTCATTTATAGTGACATTCTTAATAGCAACAGCTGAAACTCCTGGAGTGTACTCAATCACTCTATCGACAAGGAGAAAGGGAAACCTAAACAACAGCAAAAAAGAAAACCCATCGGAAACCACATCACAACTGGACTGCTTATGAATTATGACCCCAAGAATTAGTAAAAGAGTAAAAGGCAGTATATAAAATCGCATCTAAAACGTAAAAAACAATCTAAAACCCCAGGTCTGGGAAGTGCTTTTCTTTCTCATATTCTTGAAAAAAAAAAAAAAAACAAAAAAATTGGACTCACCGGTGAGGCAAAATCTCACGAATCTGGTTAATGTCCATGACAGTAGGATAAGCTGGATATTCTGCAAATGCAAATAGAAGGTGAAAAAAATTGGTAACACATATTCAAATGTCTGAGTACTGGGAAGGGAGCAATAGAGAAGCCAAATGCTACATACTTAGCTCAATAGGAATTTCTTCTTCTTTCGGATCTTTTGCAGCAGCAGCATCAAGAGAGGAATAGGTAGTGACATAGCTCAAATTCTTCTTGTCCTTCAACTGGGTATAAACGAAATGAGATCTAGAATTGGGAAATGAAATTCGAGATGGAGCAAAGGCATTACCAGTTGGTCGAGAACTATGAGCAGCAGCAGAAGAAGAAGAAGAAGAAGAAGAAGAAAGAATTAATGAATTAGCAAGAGTTGAGCATGCCATTGTTGAAGAAGAGACAGGGTGAAACGAGTTTTGGAAATACAAGATCAGAAGAATATAAAACCAGCATACAAAATTAGGGGCGAGAATAACGAGATACAAAGAGGTAAGAAGCAGAGACCAAGCGGAGAGTTCGAAGTAGTGCGTTGTGTTGTTGGTTGGGCTCTTCATTACCAAAACAAACAAATTTCTTAATCCTCAGTAAAATGTTAAAACCCTAAGCTACCTTTGTCAACTCAATTTTAAGTCTAAAAAGAAAGAAACTTGAATTATATTTATCAAATTACATATAAATTTTAGGCATGTATATCATGAAATACTTTTTATAAATTGTTATTAGTTACTATTTATGTTAAATTGTTTTTGCTAGATTTAAAAAAGCTTTGTTTTTTCGGCTATCAAATATTTTTTTAAAAAAAATTTAATTACTTTAAATGTTTGAATAATTTTTGAAATTCAAAATAAATTTTTTTAAAAACCATTTAATTTAAATTTCTCTTCATATAAAATATAATAATATTAATTTTATAATTTTATCTGTCATATTTTATAATTTTATCTGTGTATGACTTGTTTCATGCTTTTAAAATTTATCGATTATGGTTTAAAAATAATTTAAAATATAATTTTTATGAGCAAATGATTTGTAAATTTTTAATATTTTTAGCTATTTTAATTTGTAAATCTCTAACTACTTAAATTGTAATTGATAATCACCGATCACGTGGGTTTTAGTTTGATTCATTTTTTTATATTCTATAAGAGATATAAGAAGTGAAAATTCTCGAATTGAAGTTATTTCCACCACAAGAGCTATTACAAACTTTGTAATGTCATTTAACATATTAATGTATTAGGTTTTCTATGTATTAAAAAAATTATAGTCAATAATTTAGAATTTGTAAATATTATTTTTGCTAATTTTTATTTATAAATTGTAGTAAATTTAATAGAGTTGTGCACACTAGTCCGGTTTAGTCCTAAGAAAAATTTGCTGAAATTATATTGAAATTTTGAAAATCAAAACTAAATTATTTTAAAAATTCAATCCAATTCGATTCACTTTTTGTTCAATCCAATTTAATTTGATTCATTTTAAAAAGGGTAATTAATATGCAGTCTCTAGATTTTGCTCAAATACACCGGTAAGAATTTCAGTTCAAGGTTATACTATTTAGCCTTTGCATTATAATTTTGTTACACTATATGGTTCAACATTTAGTTTTTCCACTAAATGCTCGTGAAATGTAAAAAGTAACTCTAAAGATAATTACTATGTAATCCTTATGGTTAGTGAAATATATTAATAAGGATTTCAATTTTCATAATGTTACACTGTAGCCCTTATACAGTAATTATCCTTAAGGGTGTTTTTAATATTTCACAACCACTAACTAAAAATAGATTTGACAGTAAAAAATTGAAAATTTCAAAACGACTAAATTTTGCTTCAAAACTAATATGAAGTGCAAATGAAAATATCGCGCAATTTTTATACATTTGGAGCCAAATTTTTTATTTTTAGAAGAATAAAACTATTCAAATTTCACAAACTAGCCTCATGTAAATGGATAATAGCTCACAACTAAAATGAATTCATCCAAAAATTCAATATGAACCTATCAAATCAACTTCATCTTGACTTAGTCCCAGCAAACTTGCTTGCAATTGAAGAAATTCAGAAATTTGTCCATGGATCTTAACTCTATTTCCACCAAGGAAAAACATGATTTTGCAAACAATCCAATTGTATAACCATTGAAAAATGTTCTACAAACGACAAGAAGAGGAAATAGACGAAAAAACATTTCTTACGAAGTAAAAATTGCGTCTATAAAACATTACTTATTGACATGAAAACGGGTGTGAAAATGCACGCAGTATTCAATAAGTTGCTGACACATTTCTATTTCTATGAAATTAATCTATAGAATTTGGCGCAACACTAAGAATGAGTTAGAAGATACTATTGGAGTGAAACGTCCTTGAAACTGAGGCAAGAAACAAGTTGAAATCTCTCTTGAAAGGATAAAATAAATCCCTTTGAGAAGAAGAATCACCAGTTGTTCTCAATCTCATGAACTAGGCCATTCACTATTATATATGCACATATACAAAAAAAGATAATATCAAAGCACATTCTAGTACAATCAAGCCTAAACTTCATTGTCTATTTGCATATAGTGTTTTATCCTAATATCAAAATATCTTTTTCTAAGTCAAAGTCAATACTTTTAAGTTCAATAAGTTCAATCTTATACTCAATCAATATTTTCTCATGCATTATAACTTAATCACAATAATCTTTCTTAGTTGGGTATCAAAAATCACCTCCTTCGATGTAATGCTCATTGCTCTCCTTATTCTCCGTTTCAGACATAAAGTGTGTTTCATCATCTTTTCTTGATTTGACTTCTTCAATAATTTATTTTCACTTCTTATGTGGTGGATTTTTTGGAGGCGACACAGATTTGTGTTTGTACCCAATTTTCTTCTTCATAATAGTCTCCGGTGTTTCTTGTGGGTCGATTTTAGCATGTAACGATTCTCCTTCATACTCAACGCGTTGTTTCTTCAATTGTGGGTTTTTTTTATGGGGTTTGAATTTCACAATGTCTTTCCCAATTTCTTCTTCCTAGTGTTGGTTCTTTTTTTAGAAAAGAGCAACAATCTATTGACTGACAGCTTGATTTGTGAATTAATTATTAGATTATTTTAATAATCTATGTGGCCCATGTAATTAAAGAGCTGGTTCTAATTAAAGTGGCCCAAAATGATGGTTATTGAGCTTAATGGAATGAGGACCAGTTATGATTTTAATACCCTTCCTCTGCCTTATAAAATAGATCAAGAAAATCAACAGCATAGGTTAAGAGAGTGTGACGGCTACCTCAAACACATAGCGGTGATAGGTTGTTTGAGAGAACGTGAAAAGAAAACTCCCATTGCTTACCCTTCCTCTGCCTTATAAAAATAGATAAGAAAATCAACAGCATAGGTTAAAGAGTGTGACGGCTACCTCAGAACACCATAGCGGGATAGGTTTTGTTGAGAGAACGTGGAACAAGTGAAAAGAAAACTCCCATTGCTATTGATAATTCTCTGACCATTAAGAGAGAACTTACGGATAAAAAACCAAAGTGAAGAAACATAGATCTACTGTTACAGTGAGAATCAAATAGCCGCAATGATGTAATCAATATTCGCTTGTTGCGTATTCTTATTAAACAAATTCTACGAACAATAAGATCTACCCTATATTAAAGTTTATTTAACATTGTGGTATCAGAGCCTGTTCCTGTTCTAGATTTGTTTGACAGTCTTTTATTTGGCTTAATTAATGAAAATTAATTTTGAATTGTGAAGTTGATTAATCTGGTATGAACGAAGTCAAAACTATATAAATTGAAAACTGGTTGTTTTCTTTATGCTTTATAAATTATTCTGCTGTGTTATTTATAAAGAAAGGAAGGTTATGACATCTTATTGTATAATGTCATTAAAGTTTTGAGATCTTAATTCAATCTCATAAAATTTTGCATAAATCAATGTTTAATAAATGGAAAATTTGTTAGTCACCAAAGTGACCTTGTTTGGATTAGTCTAGACACTTACTTATAATCAATGGCATTAAAGAGACTTATCATTGTACGTAGTAAATATGAATGTATAGCCAAAGATAACATGCATATTGTATGGAGCATTATTGAATAATTAAGGAGTAAAAAAAAAAGATGTAACTAGATTCCAAAAAGGAGCACGGGCGCGCTGTGGTCTCCAGAGAGCAGCATGGGTCGTATTGTAATGAACATAGGCATTTCTTGAGCTTCAGAGAGTAGCACGGGCGTGCCCTGAGTTCCAGAGAGAAGCACGAGTGTGCTGTAGTGAAGCATGGGCATATCACTGCTATTGACTTGCATAAAGATTCGCAAGTTGTTCCGCATCAATGAAAGTCTATTAAAGCATTTTCTTCTTGGCATCATTATTAGTTAAAGCTATGTATTTAAGTATTACCCAAAGGTGAATTTAATTGCATAATTTAAGATTGTTATTTGTTTGAATCCATATATGTTTTCTCAAAGTATTAACGTATGAGTTTAAGTATGAAAGTAATGTATGTATAATGTTGCAGTTTCTTCTAACATGTTTGCTATAGGCACTGGGCTGATTAAGTTCAATGGATTGAACTATGCTGATTGGTCCGAACAAATCCATTATCAGTTATGAGTTTTGGACTTGGATTTGGCATTAATCTCTGAAAAGCCAGCAACCATTACAGAGACCAGTACTGTAGCTGACAAGTCCCGTTATGAGGCTTGGAGTAGTCTAATAGGTTAAGCTTGAACTTAATGAGGATGACAATGGCTGAAAATGTTAAGCCATCAATGCCCAAAATAGACAATGCTAGAGAGTGCTAGAGAGTACATGTTGAAAATTAAGGAATACTCCCAATCGGACATAGCCGACAAGTCCATCATAGGATCCTTAATGAGTGAGCTAACGACCAAGAAGTTTGATTGGTCACAATACATATATGATGATGTGACTGGCATGCAGAATTTGGCAACCAAATTGAAGTTGATGGGAATGGATGTGAATGAATCCTTTTTAGTTCTATCATAGAAATTAAAGATCTTAAAAATTGTAATAATGAATTTTCTAAAAATCTGAAACACCTTAAGGAAAAACAGTTCCAGGTGAATTACAACACCTTTAAGGAAAAATGGAACATTCAGGAAATCAAGGCCATGTTGATTCAAGAGGAAGGGAGATTAAAGAAATTGGAGGAACACTTTGTCAATCTCACATTTCATAATGGAGCTAGTAGCAGCAACAACAAATCAGGGAAGAAGGACAAGAAAAGGGACAAAGCCCCATTGAAGGTCAATAAGGGCCAACTCTGTAAAGAGTTGAAGTGCTACTTCTGTAGAAAGAATGGTCACTTGAAAAAGGATTGTCCTAAAAGAAAGATTTGGTTCGAAAAGAAATGTATACCTTATGTTTCAATATGTTTTGAATCAAATCTTATTGAAGTGCCTAATAATACGTGGTGGTTAGATTCTGGTGCAACTACTCATGTGTCTCATGTTATACAGGGATTCCTTTCGATCCAACCCATAAGCGAAACTGAAAAGTTCCTATATATGGGAAATAGAATGAAGGCACGAATAGAGGGAATTGGGACTTATAGATTGATTCTTGACACTGATTATTATCTGGATCTTAAAAAGTGTCTCTATGTTCCTGAATGTGCCAAATATTTGGTTTCTGTAGGGAGGTTGGACAATATTGGTTTCAATTTCAAGATTTGTAATGGTGCTTTTTCATTGTACAAACACAAGTATTATTATGGTTCTGGTACTTTGATTGATAGTTTGTATCGTTTTAATCTTGATGTTGAATTTGTTGAATCCCTGTTTAAAGTTTAACACAATATAGGTAATAAACATAGTGCACATAATGAATGTTCTAATTTCTTGTGGCATCAAAGGCCAGGTCACATATCCAAAGAAAGGATTTTGAGGTTAGTGAAAAGTGAAATCTTACCTAAATTGGATTTTACTAACTGGGACGCGTGTATAGATTGCATGCATCCATAAAAAGTGTGTTAAGTAACAATACTGTACCTTTTTTTATTATGGATGCATGCATTAAAGACTTCTTCATATTTACTTAATAGGGTTCCTAGTGAGGCAATTCCTAAGACCCCTTATGAACTATGGACAGGAAGGAAACATAGTTTAAGGCATCTTCATGTTTGGGATTGCCCAGCAGAAGTTAGAATATATAATCCATATGAAATGAAGCTTGAAGCCAGAACGGTTAGTGGATTTTTCATACGATATCCTAAAAAATCAAAAGGGTACAAATTTTATCGTCCTAACCATAGTACGAGAATTATTGAGTCTGGTGATGCTCGATTTATTGAAAATGGCCAATTTGGTGGGAATGTTGAATCATGTAAAGTGGATGTGCAAGAGATTCAGATTAGAGATCCAACTCAGGTGGATTCTCTTAATGTCTCTTCTTTAGTTACTATTTCTCTTGCTGTATCACGGTTTATCAACATAGTCGAACAATAAAACAACATTCCAAACCCACAAAATGACCATATAAATGATGAACTAGTAAATAATGAACAAGTCAAGAATGAGCAAGTGGTTTCATAAGAAATAGCATTACAGAGGTCACAAAGGCAAAGAAGGCCTGCTATTTCTAGTGATTATGTGGTTTACTCACTTGAGCATGATTATGTGGTTTACTCACTTGAGCATGAATGTGAATTGAGCATTGATAAGGATCCAGTCTCTTTCCAGAAAGCCATGGAATGTGATAATTCTGAAAAGTCATTTAATGCCATGAAAGAGGAGATGCAATCAATAAGTGATAATCAAGTCTGGGACTTAGTCGAGTTACCTAAGGATTCAAAACAAGTTGGTTATAAATGGGTTTTCAAGACCAGACAGGACTCTAAGGGCAATTTTGAAAGATATAAGGCCAGACTTGTTACTAAAGGTTACACTCAGAAGGATGGCATTGATTATAAAGAGACATTTTCTCTAGTTTTCAAAAAGGACTCTGTAAGAATTATTTTGATTTTGGTGGCTCATAATGATCTAGAGCTTCACTAAATGGATGTAAAGACAGCCTTTCTTAATGGTGACTTATAGGAGGAAGTATATATGGACCAACCAGAGGGATTTATGGTCACAGGAAAGGAAAATTTGCACAGGAAAGGAAAATTTGGTGTGTAAGTTAAAGAAGTCAAATTATGGACTGAAGTAAGCTTCCCTTCAATGGTATCTTAAGTTCAACAATACCATCACTTCATATGGATTTATAGAAAACACTGTTGAGTATAAAGGTCAGTGGGATTAAGTTCATCATTTTAGTCCTATATGTTGATGACATTCTTCTTGCTGCAAATAATGTTGGGTTGTTACATGGTATAAAGGATTTTCTCTCTAAGAACTTTGAAATGAAAGATATGTATGAGGCATCCTATATGATAGGAATAGAAATATTCCGTAATAGATCATAAGGATTGTTAGGATTATCTCAAAGAGCTTACGTTAACAAGGTATTAGAGAGATTTAGAATGGAAAAATGCTCCGCAGGAATAGAATAGTTCCAATTCAGAAAGGAGATAGGTTTAGCGAAATGCAATGTCCTAAGAATGATTTGGAATGTAAAGAGATGGAGTCTATTCCTTATGCGTCAATAGTTGGGAGCTTAATGTACGTTCAAATATGTACTCGACTGGATATTAGTTTCGCCGTAGGAATGTTAGGGCGATATCAAAGTAATCCCGGGATAGACTATTGGAAAGCTACAAAGAAAGTACTTAGGTATTTATAAGGCACTAAGGATCATATACTCATCTATAGAAAGTCCAGCCATCTAGAAGTGGTGAGATACTTAGATTCAGACTATGCCGGTTGTGTAGATTCGAGAAAATCTACATTAGGCTACTTATTTCTTATAGCTGGAGGAGTAGTTTCATGGAAAAGTGGAAAGCAGTCTGTCATTGCTACTTCCACAATGGAGGCCGAATTTGTGGTATGCTTTGAGGCCACTGTTCATGCATTGTGGTTGTGGAACTTTGTCTCAAGTCTAGGTATTGTTGACAGTATGGCTAGACCGTTGAGTTTACTGTGATAATACTGCAGTCGTTTTCTTCTCTAAGAACGATAGGTATTCTAAGGGTGCAAAGCACTTGGATTTAAAGTACCTATTTGTGAAAGAAGAAGTGCAAAATCACAAGGTGTTAATTGAGCATATCGATACTGATCTGATGATAGCGGATCCATTAATTAAAGGCTTACCGACCAGAATCTTCACTGGCCATGTTGATAGGATGGGCATTATAGATAAGTCCTTGTTAGCATGATGTTCAAACTTGTATATATAATGTTCAAACTTGTATATATATACACATATAGTTATTTGGCTCATGTTATTGTGACACTTGGAAATTCAATTAAAGATGTGTTTTTGCTTATTTATGTGTTATCCGCATTATAGATGTATACAGTAATAGTTTGAATGAGATAATAATAATGTTGATTGCAACAATGTATTATTTGTTGAATCATTTCTCGATTAAAGTTCTTATGAATTGAAATGATCTATGATATATGGAAGGAATCATGTCAATTAATAACTTATGACTGCCATAATCTGATCACTGTAATTCTAATTAAATTAACATGATAGATTCAAGAAACGCACATAGGCCAAGTGGGAGAATGTTAGATTATTTTAATAATCTATATGGCCCATGTAATTAAAGGGTTGGTTCTAATTAAGGTAGCCCAAAATGATGGTTATTGGGCTTAATGGAATGAGGACCAGTTAGGGTTTTAATACCCTTCCTTTGTCTTATAAAATAGATCAAGAAAATCAATAGAGTAGGTTAAGAGAGTGTGATGGCTACCTCAAACACATAGCAGTGAAAGGTTATTTGAGAGAACATGAAAAGAAAACTCTCATTGCTGTTGATAATTCTCTGACCATTAAGAGAGAACTTACGGACAAAAGGCCAGAGTGAAGAAACATAGATCTACTGTTCAAAAGGCCAAGAGTGAAGAAAACATGAGATATACTGTTACGGTGGAATCAATTTGCCGCAAACGAAGGTAATCAATAGCGATGGATCAAGGTATGCTTCCGCTTATTGTGTAAATTCTTATTAAACAAATTAATATAACCAATGAGATTCTAGGCTATATTCAAGTTTAATTAAAACATTAATTTCAGGCGTGTCAGGTGTTGTGAAGTACCTTGAACTGAGGAATGGAATTAAAGTGCACTCGATCTGACTTCTAGGGTGTGGGTTTGGTTTCACAGTAAACGCTTCACTAGTTGTGCGATTAAAATAAAATTGGCAGAGAAAATTATAAAAGAGAGTTTGATTTCTTGAAAAGTAAATTGAATTTGATTGCTTGTATTGAAAAAAAAAAAGCTTATAATTACAATAAACGTAAATAGACAGTGCTTAGGAAAATAAAAACAAGGCTTTGAAGATAAAATTGCTTGACTCATTGGAGAGTTGATTTGATTTGTTGAATTCATCGGAGAATTTGGTTGTCCTTTTTTGTTAGGTTCCCTTGCTCCTTTTATAAGCTTCACAGGTGGTTACCTTCATCGGAGAATTTGGTTGTCCTTTTTTGTTAGGTTCCCTTGCTCCTTTTATAAGCTTCACAGGTGGTTACCGAAAGGATCCATTGACACTCATTCTCATTAGTTCCTTTGGTGTTCCACCTTCCTGTACGTTAACAACTGCTTGAGGAGTGCTTGCTCAACTGCAGATCACGTCTTTTTTATCTTTTTCTTTTAATTAATTAATTAATTAATTAATAGAAATTAATTAATCAATCGATTATATAAAATAATATCAATTGGGTCTCAATTAACTAAACATTTAAGCCCCAACCCAAAATACAAAGTTCAAATTTAAAACTCACAAAACGTTTTCAACAATTGCTCCCATATTAAGTTGGCCTGATAGGCCATGCTTAATATGTTAGCCATTTTGTAAATCCAAATCATTTAGAAATTAAAAAATTCAAAAATAACAAATAAACAAGAAAACCTAACGCCGTTGGATTCACCTTTTTTTTTCTTTTTCGTTTGCACGACTGCTTTCTTTTCTTTCTTTCTTATGTTGCTGCCGCGGATATACCATCTTGAAAACTATTTTCATAGCCATTTTCTAACTTTCTTAGATAGCCAAATATATTAAAGCTTTGGCCTTAGAATTGATGAAAGTCATGGCCATTTATTGCTTTCAATGCAATTTTTGATTTGCTTTTGTTTGGCTGCTACAAAATTATTTTCGAATCCTTCTCTTTTTTTTTTTGAAAAAAAAAATTATAATAACTAATATGAAAAAAAAAAATTAATAATAACTAATATAGTTATATATAATATATTATATATATAACTAAAGATAATAAAAAGTGGAAAACTTTTAAGGGCAATGAAATTTTGGTGCATGGGACTTGGATGGTCAATGATCATGATATATATATAATAAAAAAGTGGAACTTTTTAAGGGCAATGAATTTGTGCAATGGGACTTGATGGTCTGATTCATGTGTTTTGCCTCTAATGAATTTTTGAAGAATCATAGGCATGGAATCAATAAAAAAAAAAAACAACTATTTCAGAGGCACCAAATTTTTTATACTAATTCCAGTGGCAACCATTTTTCCAGATTATGGCACCAGTGGAAATATATTTCTACTATGACCAAGGGAAAAACTAATTCCTCTGACATAAATATAAATTGTGTTGCGAATTATGTACCTTTTATTTTCTGCTAATAGGTTCCACTGCATCATTTGCTAACTCCTTGGCCGGTACCCTTGCTAATGCACTAGCTCCTCAAGTAAGTTCCTTTGCATCACAATCTAAAACCATTGGCCGAACTGGCACTAGGGTCCAAGTAAGCATAAGGCCCCCGAGCCGTAGTAAGCCTGAACCACTAAAATTTAACCATATCAATATGAATTTCAAACAATCAGTCATATTGCCATACATGATATCTCACAGTTATATTATTCATTGGCCTAAATCTAGCATCTTAAACATTTTATAGCTCGAGCCTAATGATAATACGAAACATTCATAATATGGGTTAACTGGTTCATGCTTTCACAAAAATAAATAACTAAACATCCACTTAAGTTTATCGGATACAATCCTACAACTGTAGAGTTCATTGTTAGTTAAATATAAATAAATTCTCGTACATATAGCTAAATAGCAAAATAACTATTGAAATTTGGAAATTTCTTTTCTAACTCTGTAACGAAGAAAACAACTTTAGCCGTGACAAAAAGGAATCTACTTCTTGAAAAAGTTAAACAAAGGAAATGTGAGTTTAATAATGAATAGTAGTTATTGCATAACACAAGTATTCGCACGAAATGCTTCGTAAAGTACTAAAATGAAGACACACCTTATCGAGAATATGGGACAACATCAGCATCCACAAGTAATTACACCTTCAGATAATCAAATAAGTGGAAATTGGTCAATGGCATCACTGAAACCCTCGATGAGCCATCCTCACACATGGCCATCCTCTCATGATGTGTGCACCAGGGAGCCGATCCCCATACATGGTCGACAGCTCTAATCCTCACTTGACCAGCCTTCTCATTTTTTTTCACTCTCTTTTCTTTCCATACCAATAGGAGGCCACCCTGTGGTTTTCCATATAATCCATATCATTAGATGCACACGGGGGTGCCGATCTCCCAATACATGGCCGAACAGTATCGAAAACCGCCCTCACAAACCCATGGTGACCCACATCATCCCAATTCCATGTGAACAAGGCAAATAAGTGTCACAACACAAACAATCAAACAACGCAATTAATGCAAGCATATTAAATAATTAAACATTATCATGCAAGATCGCAAATAGACATTCATATACCAAATTCAAAGAAATATAATAATATTATATAATAATTGGTACTTGAAAATAAATAAATAATATAAATAAACAAATAAATGAATAATAATAAATAATTAAAGACAAAGCTCTGTATAAAAATGAATGAAAATAAAATAAATTAATATAAATAGAAGAGTATACAAATAAATGAATAAATAATTGGTACTTGAAAATAAATAAATAATATAAATAAACAAATAAATGAATAATAATAAATAATTAAAGACAAAGCTCTGTATAAAAATGATTTTATGTATGATGCAAATGGTAAATACTATTTATTATTACTCACATTGCTAAACAGGAAAAACACTTTAATTTCGGGTCCTAACTTATTGAAGCAGTGAACAATTGGAGTGATTTAAGCAAAATGGCATTCGAAGGAGAGGAGAGAATTGAATCGAATACAAGACTCTATTTTAAATATATCGAGTTAAAGAATTATTCTAAATAAGTTTATTAACTTAATCATTAATATAACTAACCGTAGATTCTATCGAAATTTCGGTAGAATCTCCCCTAAAAATAAGACTTTCTACCTGCTAAGATAATGTCAAATACTCTCTCTATATATTCATTCAATCCACACAGCCCATCCATTGGGCAATCAATCAAATCAAATACCCATCCTCCTTTACACGACAATACCAATAATTAACAATTATTAATTATTACTCTTATTCAACAAATCCATTTTCAAACCTTAAACTCAATATTAAAAGCCATAGTTCAAGAGATTAATAAAGTGCATTTAGCTATTACAAAATAATTCTCACTTTATTCCATCTTAATCATTAAAACTTCTAATATTAACAACAATTATGAAAAACTTATTCCTACCTCCGATATAGACTTAGTTCATATCATCTTAAAGAAAAGTAAAACACACTCACACTTAGTCTTTATTAGTCCAAATTTATAAGAATCAATCTCGTAGTAGCTGCCATGTCTTAGAAATCCTAAATTCTAGCTTAAACTTATAGCCCACAGTCTAGCAAATTCATTAATCAATAAAGAATTCAGAAAATATATTGAGATTGGTTGGAAATTAATTACCTAGCTACATGACGCGTCGAAAATTAAATAATTTGTTCGTAATAATTATTCTAAATGACTTGTATTCTAAATTTTCAGAATTAAGTGTATTTATCTATTGATGTTTCCTAACAAGAATCATATTTGATTAACTATTTAATCACAGTTGACTTATAGTTTTAAATTTGGAGTTTATACCAAAAAATAAGGAACTAGATCTTAGAGCATACCAATCAAAAATCGTATGACGATTCCATAATCTATGCGAGAAGAAGATGATTCTGCCTCTTAGGGCCTCGCCGTCCGGTTGCCGGACCACCACCGTTGCTGCCGTCTATGGTGACCGAAAAATCATGGCTGCTTGAAATCGAGCGCTCTTCACACCATCTAACTCGAATTTCACTCCAGGCTCGACTTGCCTGTTGCACCAACTGAAATGAACAAAGCGAGAAGGAGGCTACGCCATCGATAAGGGAGATGCTAAAGCCGTTCGGCTGTGTTGAGGTCGCCGAAGACGGTGGAGGCACTGCTGCGTCGATCGCCAGAGCGAGATCATAGCAGCTTACCGATTTGCTGCGCTCGCCGAAAATGAAAACAGAGAGAGAAAGAAGCTACAGGGCGATGGTGGCATGATGTTGCCGAGAAGATGGGATCGATCAGCTCAGATGACCGAAAATAAGAGAGAGGGAGAGAGAGGTAAGCGGCGCTGGAGGAGAAAGAAAGAAGAAGAAGAGAAAAGAAAAAAAAATCTAGGGTTTCTAAACTATTTCTGTTCCATTCGACCTGGTTTGGTCCAACTTAATGGTCTAGTTTGGTTCTTGCTTGATTTACGAATTTTTTACTTAGTTTCAGAAAACTCAAACTGGTTTACAAGTCTGGTTTAGCAATAATAAAATTTTTTTTGCTAAATTTCATAGGTTAAAATTTTCAATTAAATTTTTTTGAAAAAAATTTTCCGGGTTGTTTCACTTTGCTAAACTTCGCACCATTTTTTTTTGTCTGTCAGGTTCTCTCCAGGGACATTCGTGACTAGTTCATCATCTTTTCTATTAGCTATTTCTAGATATATTTTCTGAATTGAGACGACTCCCCTGACTCATATGTCTTCTTCTCGATAGTCTCCTTTTCTCACTGTTTAAGATTCAGATGTTCCAGTTATCTCTTCTCCATAGGCATGCTCTCTATCACACCTACTCTTTGTCACACTTGTAGATGGCTCCTCTTCTAATTTTATTTGTTGTTATTATTGAGATTAAGGATCCATTACCTGAGATTTACTATTTTTTTCCTGAGTGATCTACATTCTTCTTCCTAGGTAAAAGTGTAACACCCTCCGCCCAGTCCCATGAGACTCGATGACGGATGCCACATTCGGTGCCGGAGACACTATCTTAACTTAACATACAAATCACAAAATAAGATTATGAATTAGAAGTAATTGAGTATTCACAAGTTTAGTGAGTAATATGTTTTTTTTTATTAGATAATCATTTGATTTTGTTTTCATCTCTTTTTTTTTAAAAAAAAAATAAATTGAAAAAAATCCTACAGAAATACTGTAAGAATGTCCCTTTAAAAACTGAGCTCGCTAAACATATGAATACAAAACACTCCCAATTAAACTCCAAACTCCCAACATCTCCAAATAATCATCATAACACAACATACATGACAAAATGACGATACTAGATATATGAGTTTATTACTGTTACGCATTAGAGATATTTCATAACAATTGATATACCTAAATACACTTAGTTTTTCAAGCAATTAGATACTATGTCACATAGTAGAAACTGGGTTTGTCTGGTATAAAATATCTAGATGTTTTACGGATAAATTTAGGTGATGTCATTACTGTTAAATAATGTTAAAGCCGATCTCTATATTCAGAGACTATATAATGTATTTAATTATTTAGTGGTCATCATGTTTTTCATCTATATATAATAATCTAAATATAAGTAAAAATACTAATTAATATTATGTATAAATATCAAGTAGTAAAATTAATATTATTTTTATTGAGAGTATATAGAAATAAATTAACGCGAAAGTATGTATTAAAAAGAGAAATTTTTTCTTCAGGTAATTATTTTTATAACAAATTTAGGACTATAAAACATATCGCACGAATCATATATCTTATCCTAACTTATAAATTAATAAGTACTGTCATGTGCGAGGAGCTATATCATACTCTCACAGTGCTAGCATCAGTTGCAGAGTTGGGACAGAAAATGCTAGTTTCGCAATCTAAATCATTTACTTTATAACTTATGATATACAGATATTCCATCACGAATATCAGATTCCTAATCTACGATGATAAAATCATGAGGACACTACCATCGCCACTCTCTGTACCACTATATTAATTTAAATATACCTTTTATCCAACGCTTAAAATAATCAATCGCGATTAAGTTAATAGCTATCAACTACACTAAATAAATTCTCCAAAATTCACTTCTCGCATTAATTATCTTCAATAAAAAAATGTATTATAGCTTTCCCACAAAATTATAAAAATTAAATATATTTTATAAATATTAATTTTTTAAAAAGGAAATAATTCATTAATAATGATTCCTATAGTTTTATCGTCTTTACTAATTGCTACGCATACAATGATGAACAAATCAGCCTCATAATCACAGATACCTACTCTTTGTCACACTTGGTAGATCGGCTCCCTTCAATTATTTAATTTGTTGTTATTATTGAGATAAGGATCCATTACCTGAGATTTTACTATTTTTTTTCTTGAGTGAGATTCTACATTCTTCCTTCCTAGGTAAAAGTGTAACCCCTCCGCCGCAGTCCCATGAGACTTCGATGACAGTGACAATCAAGCCACATTCGGTGCCGGAGACACTATCTAACTTAACATACAAGATCACAAAATATAAGATTAATGGAATTAAGAAGTATTGATAATTCACAAGTTTAGTGAGATAATATGTTTTTTTTTATTAGATATCATTTGATTTTGTTTTCATTCAATCTTTTTTTTTTAAAAAAAAAAAAAAAATTGAAAAAATCCTACAGAAATACTGTAAGAATGTCCTTTAAAAAACTGAGCTCGCTAAACTATGATATACAAAACACTCCAATTAAACTCCAAATACCCAACATCTCCGAAATAATTCAAACCATACACAGCAAACACCACTTCTATATTTTCCATAACTTTAATAAATCCTCAATAGCTATTGATTAAATAGTTCAGACAATATGAGCCATAAAGTGGCCATCACAATATTCGAAAAACATTCTCTTTTTTCCAAGGGAAATATAAAAGTCAATTCTACAACCAAAAACTATCAATAGATTTATTTAACCTGAAATATATAATTCGACTCTTAATAAATTATGACACTTCAGATAATATACAACCTTCCATAACCACAATATTTTATATACCCATAGCCAAAAAATCAACCATTTACAAAATCCCTAACCCAAAATGTGTATATCTTACCTCCTGATGCTAACTAGGTAAGCATCGGTTAAGTAGAACTATGCGCTATGGTCCTTGACAACAATCCTCTGTTCCTAAACCTTGCGCGTGATAAAAATCAATGCGCTGAAGTAAGAAGACTCAGTGGGTGCTAAAATAACCAACAAATTAAAATAACAAGAAATAGGCCAAGGCAGAGTCTCGCAAGTGCTATTAAATTAACTCATATTATATAAATATCAAAATCACATTATTTAATTCAAAACACTTTGAAAGCAATAAAGAAGATTATAAATACACATAATGTCTTCATTCTTTTTATAGCAAAAATAAATATTTCATTCTTTGTAAGGCTCTGATACTAATACAGAATGATACAATAAAGTCAGTTATTTGAACGTGGCCTATGTTTAGCGCCACCCCCATCCATCAAATAATAGCGCGTCGCACTAATTTTTATAAAGGCTGATTAACCTAGCGCATATGATCATAGGACTTCATATAACCAAATCAAATCCTCATCAATACCCACAATTATCAAATCATAAGCATAGATAGAGCCCAAACAAAAAATCATGTCTTAATCATAATACTTTCTCCAGAAAAACTTTGTCTATTCTTTAGTCCTTGCTTAATTCATAATGTAATCAGCTTACTTTTAGAACATGAAGTAACTCGATAAAAATTTCTTATTAAACCACATAAGTACTTAACATAGAAAATTCTTATCCATAATGAAAATCAATACATGGTCAGGAGGCTTACTTTTTGAGAACTAAGTGACTCATGAAAACTTTCAAATACTTAAACATAGTTACTTAATTATATGGAATGGAAGGAAATTTCTCAATAAAATTCCTTTTCTTTTAAAAAACTTTTCTTAAAGTCCATAATTGAAATTTTATCTAAGAAGGACTTCATTAATCGATAATAACCCTTCACAGGAGTCTGTAGCAACCAAGTTTATGGACCCGATAAAAATAATATCAATTTTTAAGATTCAGAAGAACATTGATTGAAAATGAAATTTATCATAAGAAACTTCTTATCATATAACCCTCTCTGTAGCACCATTTATGACCCGATAAAATAATATCATTTTAAGATTCGAAAATTTTGAGGCGTTACAAAAAGCTTGGATAGAAAGCTATGAGACACTCCTTTACTATTTCATAGCACCAGTGGACCTGGCACCAGTTCAAATATATGAACCTTGATTGACCTTTTTTTTTTATTAATTTGTATGAATATATTTAAAGCCATGAATCGGCCTTTACACATTTATGAAAGAAATGGCTGGTAGGCCTATTTACTTTATTCATGATTGTCATGGGATCAGCTATGTCACCCGCTTATAATTGTTGTGTTGTATGCTACATGGGACCTTTCTTAATGGGGTCGTGGGATCAGCCCCACTACCATTACTAATGACCCCTCATTTTCCACCTGGTGGGATGGTACTCCTTGAGGTAACGACTATTGACATTTCTCTTGTGCAGCTCTCCTATATTACTTGATAGCCAATAAGTGTTTCCTCTAGGCCCTTATGACCATAAAAATATATGATCTTCTGTTTCAGCTCAAGTTTCAACAGGTTGCTAATATATGAAATTCTTGAATTCCTAGGGGTACTGAGGTTGACTTCCTCCAAAGGATCTTGGACTCTTGTAAGAATGTCATCCAGCTTTGGTGGTGCAAGTCTAAGCTCATGCGATTGGACTTCTTCCCTAAAATCATCTAACAGTTCTTCCTTAAATATCATCTCAACCCCATCAACTTCCTGCGACTCTTCCATAGTTAACATGTCAAACAGTTGCTGCAAATAAGCTCTAGAGATGGTAGCTGCAACTGCTACCATCTCCTCATTAGTGTATGACTTAATAGTCATGGAGCTCTAAGACATTAGTCTCCTACCTCGGCCTTTTTAAGGCACAATGGCTAATGATGGTGTTGAACCAACTCTAGAGGTCTTTACAGCTAATGAGCTATCAGAAGATGTGCTAAGATCCTCTGAATCTTCACAAATTAAATACTCTAGTTGTTTTGTGTGTCCAGCTCCCTCTAAAAATTTCTGCTGCCAATATTGTTACGACTCTTTAGGTGTCTTCAAGGTCTTCAAATGAACCTGTAGCTTCTTCAATTGATCAATGA
>NW_023591207.1:452219-529008 GCF_014843425.1 Jatropha curcas | reverse complement strand
AACTGTAAGGATTAGGCAGAATGAACTTGAACAATTTGCACCTGATTGTCTAGCTTTGTGTCTGTTGGTATAATTATTGATTGAGATGTATTTGGATTGCCAGCCATAAAAACTGATGCAGATGCATTTGGAATTCCATTACTCTTAAAGGCTTCTCCCCACATGCCAATCTGGTGGATCGGCTCATACATACCCATCCTTCCTGAGGAGACAAACTGTGTAGATGGGGAGTTCATGATTCTTGTACTGATGATAGAGGTAGCTCACTAAGCTTTGGTATAACTGCAGGTATGTGGTCACAAAAAGAACATAAAACTTCTACTCAAATTGATATTAAGAAGAATCTTCATAGACAAGAGTGTTGAAATAATCATTTTCAGGGTGGGAACAAAAACTGAGTTTCCCAAAAAAATGCTATGAAATGCAAATGGTAATTACTATCTCAATGAATAAAGCTGCACCTGGGGGACAATGTTCCCTGGAGTTAAAAGAATTGGAAGTGAACTAATTACATGACAGTGACACTACAAATACACGATTATGGTATCGTAGTACAAACAAAATGCCTTACTATGGATCAATATTCATGATGTTCTTCTGCCATCACTTGAATCTAGGGAGCAAAGGTAGATGCAAATTTTTTTTTAGTAAATGAAGGATGCATTGTGACTTGTGCTAGTGCCCAACTTGCAAAAGTTTCCACCAAAGGGCACACAATCTTCCAAGAAAATAAATATCATGCCCTATCGAGACGCATCTTACAACATCATGGAAGAAAAGATCATTCGCTAAGCATCATATTGTTTTTCCTCTTTATTTTACTATTTCCAGGTTCAGACATCACCAAGTCATTTCCAAATTGGATCTCACTGTTTACTCGTCTCCCTCGACATGCTTATAGTGCGCCTACTTGCTTGTCTTTGGAAATCAAGATAAATCAGGAAGAAATTATTGTGGATTTTACAGTAAGAAAAAGTCTCCATCCAAGGTAAAGGAAATAACTCTGGTCTTATAAGTAAAGAAGCATCAAGGGAAAACTCCCAAGTTGCCTAAATGCATACTTATCAACATAATAGTAGCAATGATGCTTTAGAATAGTATCGCTCGGTATTGAAGGATGATAGCCAAAGGAGATGTCAAATGAGAACAAATAAAAGTCAAAGATGATTGAGCTTGAGGTTACCACAACAGAAGCTCCACAAAAAAAAGAGTAAAACAAGCACACTAAAAAGGGTATAAATTCCCAGAAACATCTCCTTAAGCATTTTTCACTATCAACTTAAAAAGCATCCATGAAAGTGCAAATGCATAGACAAAAATTCGACTTCAAAAAGCGAAAGCAGTAGAAGAATTTGGTAAGTACACAATGATGTTTCCGCTCTCTACTGCAGCTAAACATTTCTAAATATGTAATTTGAAAAAAAAATTCACAGTTATTTGCAGCAATCATGTTTTTGGAATCTTACTTCCAAATAAACCAGAAATTCATTTTATAAAAAAAAAAAAAGCAGGAAAGCAACCCCTCTCCTCCCCCCTTCTTAAGAAAAGAACAATTCTTTCAACTAATCAATGATTTGTTATTTTCATCAATACCATGACTCCACCCTGCATAAAAAAGATCAAAGTCCAAAATTTTTTAAGCAACAAACAAACAGAACACCTTTTGGCTATTGGAAAACAAGACACCAAGAATGCAGAAACACACACACAATAAACATATATGTAACAGTATGTTTGTATGTATAATTAATATATCCAATATTTATCTGTCAAAAAACACTTCACTTCAATTCAATTGAGTACCAATATTCCTAGACAAACACGTTTTAGTAACAACTGAACAGCTGCAAACTCCAAAAGGAAGTTTAATTTCCTATTCTTTCCCTTCCTTCAAGTTTCTCAGCAACCAAACAGAGTCTTTGAAAAAAAAAAAAAAGCAGAAAAACCAAGACCAAAAAACGGTCTGAAAAAAATTACGAACCTTTATATGTTATTTGAAGTCAAAGAAACAAGAGAGAGAGTTTCCCGCCTCCCAAAACACGAGAACCAGAAGCAAAAATTTGAAGTCTCAATCGAAACCCTAACACTCCTAGTTGTTCAAATAATCCTCTCCATACCCTTTGTCCCATTATCATTTCCAACAAGAATCAATTTGGCAACACGACAGCTTAAAAGAGACTCTCCTTTCTTTCAACTGTTCTTTTTATTTTAAATTATACCATTTTTATATATTACTATTTATTTATATATATATTAGTTTTGATACTCTAAAATATCATAATAAGTTTTCAAAATTGTTTAACAAATGACATTGTTTTTTTAAAATTAAATCCGGATTTGGAAAAATCTTAAAGCAAGCCCTTAATATAATAATGAAACTAATTAGCTCTCGGCTGAAGTTCAATGAACCGAAAGAATATATATTTTACATAGTAATAAAAAACTATTCTTTTAAATAATATCTACTAAATTAATAATAATTTTTACGACGAGACTTTTCACTCCTCACGTCTTCCATACGAGATTGGAAGACCAAAAAACAAATCTAGTTGGCTAAAATTATAAATTATTAAATTACAATCTTCAATTATTTTTCATTATTTTCCCATAAATGTTATGGATTCAAATCTTTTTCATATGGCTCCAATTATGTAGGAAACAAAATATCCAAAAATAAATAATGTAAGTTTGTTATAAGGGATTCAAACATAAGTCTAGAAAATTATCTCAAAATTTTTTGGTAATTAATTTTAAAATTCAATTAACATTTAAACAAAAAAATTAAGTTAAAATCATAATTTATAAGAGTAAGATTGATGTGAAAAGGGAATTGAATTGATTTGTTGAAAAGGCTAATGATTTTTTCATATTCAGAGAGTGCTAATCCCTCAATAGAAGAATGAGTGACATCCACATCCAAACTTGCCCAACAAATAATAAAATATTATCCCATCAGCCACACAAAAAAAAATAATAAAAAAATAAAACTGTGCATACGTAATAATATTAATATATTGTTTTTTTTGTTTTGTTTTGATGTTCTTGGCTGGCTTTAACCCATAGTGAGCTACAGAGAGTCAAAGTTTACACATATTCTTCCACTATCGCTAATATGCACACCAGGTATCTATCACTACTTTCAGAATGCTTAACCTACGCACCCACACCGCTCTCTGCGTTTACATATGACGTCATACTCCGGTGACGTCGTCGACGGGACACATGGACATTATTCCATATAGGAGAGTTTTTCTGTTACGCGATGGCCAAAGTTCCCGGAATTTATTGTGTGTGAAGAACACGCGTTTTTAATAGCGTGGAAAGGGTTGAAGTGAGATGTTTTTCGCGGGAATTTGATCGTCAGTTATTGGAGCGATATGGATAGCGCGTGTGCACACGAAGGCTTATTGCGTGTATAGGTTTGATATTGAGGACAAGGGATTTTGGAAGCTGACGTTATAGAAATGAAAAGCTCTCCTTTATCAATGGATCTGGGGGTTCTTTGGAAAAAGGCAAAGAATATGTACTTGCACTGAAATTACAAAACTTTCTCTATGATCGAGAAATACTTTCTTCTAATAAAATTGGCTCTGATCAAAATTTTCCATATGCGACAAAGGTAATAGACTTAATCAATATAACATATCACAATTAATAGTATTAGATTTTTTTATAATATAAATTAAAAAATTTTTCCATATCCTTCAATTTCAATTTCATTAGAAAGAATTAAATTTTTTTTGTTTGAAAAGGTTAAAAATCTAAAAAATCTAAAAGCAAATTAATATAACTTAAAAAAATTAGGTTAAAATTAAAAATTAAATTGAACTAAACTGATTTAATTTGATTGGATCGTATTCAATAAATAGGTTGACTCAATTTATTTTTTTTATCCAAAAATGTTATTTATTCAATTTATATTAATTATGTTGCGGACCCCTACCGACCCTTAAGTGAAATTTGTTAGAATTAAAATTATTAATTTTACGGCAGATAGGCTCAAATAGTTTAAAGAAAATAAGAACATCCTTAAAAGGTAAGGAAATGAATGTACTTGAGAATGCAAAGTACGTCAACAGAGGAGGTGATCATTACAAGCATGATTGCTATTTTGAGGTGCGTTTGGGTAAAATTTAAAGTCATCCACTTCAACCTTAACCTTAGCCGTCCTATGTTTTGAGAGTGATAGTACTAAATACCAATAACCATATGTAACAAGTGAATATTCTTGCATATACCACCCCTCCCTTCTTTCACTTCCAACCTCCATATATAATTATATAAAAATTAAAAAAAATAAAATAAAATCACCCACTATAAAAGGAACGCTGTATAATGAGTTTTCTTAGCTACTAAATTTAATATTATAAAATCAACTGCAACCTTGTATTTTACCGAAAAAGTTTTTACAGCACTCTAAACCTTGTGAGTGATTTATTATACATTTTAAGTTACAAATTTTGTTAATATTATATATCTTTTTATATTAACAATAATATTTTTTTAGTGCTTTTTGATATTTATGTGTAAGATATTCATGTAGTTAGTATAATTTGAAATAATAATAATATATTTTTTTTAAGAATGGTATGATTGGATAACTAAAGGCCTTCAAGCCTCAAAAGATGACAATACAAATAGGAGGTGAATTAAGAAATTCAACCTGATCCGACACAGAATGGGATGCCTTTTGCTAAACTATGGTCATCACCATTTGCAGATCTACGGATAAACGAAATAACAATTTTCACATTTTTAAATATCTAATAAATATTTAATTAATTTAATTTTAAAAGTTTGAGTATTCAATACAATAATTTTTACAAGTTGGAGTATTTAATTAGTATAATTTTATAAATTAAAATATTTAATAAATCAAAGTAAAAATTAAGGGTGGCACAAAATTTTTTATATAAAGTACAATGATGAGACATTAGGCCTAAAACTTATTTTATTCGCCATTAAATTGAATATCACACTTATTTCAGTACAAATATATATTAATAATAATTGCATTTATCTCAATATAATTTAAAAATAAATAAAAGTTGGGTTTTATATTGGATAAATTGGAAAAAAGAAAAACAACAAAACAAAGTATAAATGGGGTTCCTAATGCACTTGGTAAATGTCTCTTAAAAAATATAAAAATTTATATGTTATTTCAAAAGTTTTGGTGAGGCTACCTAACGAAAGCCAATCCATACGTGCAAATTCCTATAGTAACATATTGACTCTTCATGTACTTATGGGGACAATCGTGACCTCAACACTACTCTCCATGTTCTTTCTACATTAAAATTCAAACTATTCTACTTCTTCTGTTCTCCACTTATTGCTATATTTTACATACTAAACTAACAGAAATTTTGGCTTATGTGCATCACCATGTTATTTGGTTTTGAAACTAGTTGCTTTTTCTTTATACATGGATTTGATTTGATTCGGTTTCATCAAATTAATATTTTTTAAATGTCATATATGTCAATTTATTGTATTTATATTATTGTAAAAAAATCAACATTTTTTTTATATATAAGTAAATATGTGAAACTTTATTCCATTTTGTTATTTACCGTATGTAAAAGAGAGAGAATTAAATTTGAAAATTAAAATTGTTTGTTTCATTAATTTTTTTTAGTTTGAATTAAATAGTGTTTGTGACAGGCATAATACATAAAGTCACCCCTGAATTTTGAAATTTTAACATTATGATATCTTGAATTATGTGAATGACATATTATACATTCGAACTCATAAATTTTTATAACAATGATAAATTTTTAAAGTTTTTGATTTTTATGTGCAAAATATTGATAAAATGTGTAGCTACAATAGCTTTTGAAATAATTACTTTCATATTTTTCAACTATTTAACAATTGTTTAATTGATCTATTTTTACAAATTAAAATATTTAATAAGTATTAATTTTATAAATTAAAATATTCGAAATAAAGATATATAGTTGAGGGGTGAAATTATGTATTTGGCTGTTTGCGAGAGAATATTGATGTTTAGTCATGTCCTAAGTATAACTTCATGTGTCTAATTTATGATAGTGATATATTGGTGGTGAACAGTAAAAAAAAGGTAAATTTACAGTCGTACAAAAGGAAGTTGTCTCAAAAGATCTATTATTTTTCAATATTAGTGCAGACTTAGTTAGGAATTGAGAATGGATAAAAACAAATAATTCACATAACCAATTTCAACTTATTTGAAAGTTATTTACTTGTTGAATCAAATAGTAGACACCCTTATAATACTTCATTTTTGGACACACGTATTCCAAAAGGAAAGAATACTATTTTGCATGATGATGATAGCACAAAGAACGTTTGAACAAAAGGACATTTCTGTTCTGAAAACTGCCCGTAGCTAATCGGTAACACTAACACATCCAATATCTTTTGCAAAACAAAGTTCCCTTTAACTCATTTGTCAATTGCCAAACTCTTTTCTTTCTATTTCTCTTTCTCTTTTTCTTTTTCTTTTTAGTTTTGTTTTTCAATAATAGGGTCTCAAGCTAAAATTGTCAAACCGACAAACCAAATTGCCTCTCCAATTATCTTTGTTGGCAAAGTCCAACATGTACAAGCCATTGCAATTTAAGACAATATCATATTCCCTTATATACGACCCACTTATAGTATTTTTAACTTTTAATCTATTTAACTCAATCATATTTAAAAATAAATTTTCACACGTAAAATGTATAAATTCTTTAAGATTTATAATTAAAATAAAAAAGTAATACAACAATAAAATTTAAATAGGTATTAGTTAGAGTATTTATATCTAACACTAAAATTACATCTTTACTCTTAAATAAACGGATTACTCGCCTAACCCGAGTGTCAACTCGCGACACAACACGTTTATATTCGTATCATAAATTAGTGATTCGTTTACGACACGAACTCGTTTAACCTCAACTCTAACCCATTTATTTCGCGTGTTAGGCGAATCATGTTCATGTGTCGTGACCCATTTTGACACCTCTAATGTGACCTACATCAAAATATACACACACTATTAATGTAGTTTTCAATAGCGATAATAATTTTGAGAGTTTAACTAATTATATTGAAATAAGAAATTCAGTATTTTTTTTATTTTATGTTTATGATTTATTATAAATGATTGTTTATTTAATTGAAATATTAATTATACTTATTTTGTGTAGTGTGTTATAAGCGTGTGGATCTCTTACCTTTTAAAAAATTATCGAATCGCATACATTCTCATATCGCGTGATGAAGTGTTTTTTTAATTTATTTTTGTATTCTTTTTATTAATGAATAATCAGAAAAAATAAGAATGGGCTAAATATTTTTTTGAAAAAACTTTTGTGACTTTTTTTTTGATATAAAAGAGAAATAAAATTAATTTTTCTCTATAAATTTATTTTTATAGTTTTTTATTTTTCTTTTAATTTGAAGAGAAAATTATCGAAATTCTTTTGCCTTATATTCCTTTTTTATTTTTAAATGAAATAATTTTTACTTATTAAAGGTGATCTAGGTTTTTTCCTCCCATTGGATATTATTTGAAAGTATAATTACTTTTTTCCCTTTTAATCAGCGCGATGCGCAGAGTAATATTAAAATATAAAATAGTATTTTATAACATCATTCAAAAATAGTAAAATTATATAATAAAATGATAAATTATATCTTATTGAGATATGCTGAAAAAGTTATGATGCCAAGATATGTATTCTTAAGTATCATGTGAAACTTTTCATAAGGTATGCAATAGCAAAAGTTATACATGGTATAACCTACATAAAAAAATACATACACACTATTAATATATTTTTCAATAGTGATAATAATTTTGAGAATTTAACTAATTATATTGAAATAAGAAATAAAATATAAAATTAGTATTTATCAACATCATTCAAAAATAGATAAAATTATAATAATTAAAAATGAATAAATTTATTATCTTCATTGAGATATGCTGAAAAAGTTATGATGGCCAAGATATGTATTACTTAAGTATCATGTGAAACTTTTCATAAGGTATGCAATAGCAAAAGTTATTAACATGGGCTATAATCCTACCATAAAAAAAATACCATACACAAACTATTAATATATTTATTCATAGTGATAATATTTTGAGAATTTAACTAATTATATTGGAAAAAGAAATAATAGTATTTTTTATTTTATGGTTTATAATTTATTATAAATTAATTATTTATTTATTTTTAAAAATATTAAATTGTGTTACTTATTTAGTATAGGTGTCCCTAAGTATATGGATGTCCTACTTTTTTTAAAATTGCCGTATCCGTGACGTTCCTGTATCTCATATCCTGTTGTTTGTTGCAACCTAATCCTGGTATATGAGGGGGTACTACTCCATACATCGCTTAATTAACTAAGATTTTTTTTTATTACCAAGTAAAAATGAAGTGTTTTTTTTAATTTGCTTTTGATCTGTCGTTGTTTTTTTAATTTGCTTTTGTGTCGTTGAAATAAGAAATTTAGTGTTTTTTTATTTTATGTTTATTATAAATGATTGTTTATTTATTTGAAATATTCATTTATTATTTATTTAGTGTAATGTGTTTTAAGCGAGTGAATGTCCTACTTTTTTTAAAAATTATCGTATCCCGTACGTTTCGTATCTCGTGTCACATATCCATACAACCTAGCTCATGTTATACAAGACTATCTTATACACCAAAGTAATCACTAAAATAAGAAATTAATTATTTCTTATTTTATGACTTGGGTTATTTGTATTTTAATTAAATTTTAATTTAATTTAATATATTATCTTGATGGGATGTAACTAATAAATATTATTTAAGATAAAGACATTATCTAAAAGCAACTTATCTTCTTACCATTGCTGTCATTATAACTTATCTTCTTACAACCATACTAAATAACTGTTGTCTTCCTCGTACTTGGCAATTTTAGAGTCTTACACTTGGCTTAAATAAAATGCAAACTGCTTTGCTTTTGTATATATATATAGATATAGATTATAACTTGAAAATAATTGAAAAAAAAAAAGACCAATAGAAGTAGAAGATGATACTATTTCTTTGGGTTAGTCTTTTTCATCTCAAATTTGTTTTCTTACTTCTTTTATAATGCTTTCCGTCTCTAGTTTTACTTTAATGCACAAACATCAAATGAGATTTATGAACTAAAATAAATAATGTAATCATAATACTTTTAAGATAATATGTAAACTCAAAAATAATGTCACATTTCCACTCAAAATCTGTATTATTATCAAATAATAAAAAAAGAAAGCTTTCTTTTTTATATAATTAATTAAATAAGAAAATTATTCTGTGTTGAAAATTAAAAATAAAAATAAAAATTCATCCTTTACATCAACATGTCTCGACTGAAACCTTAATCATTTATTCATTTTTGACATACTTTTAACCACTTTGCCCCTTAGTTTTTGTACAATTTTCTTCTAACTAGATCATATATTATTTTGTCCTCCTAATTTCAAATGTTGGTTTGTCTCTGCTCAATCGAATTCTAGATAGAGATCAAAATTGACAATAAAAATAATTGCTAGAGTATTGATTGATAAAAAAAAAAAAAAAAAAAAAAAAAATAAAAAAAACAAAAAAAAAACAAAAAAAAAAAAAAAAAAAAAACTCAAAAGTTACCGACATTTTTTTAATAATTAAGCCTTAATTTTATTAGTCATGTTAATTAAATTTGGATCACAAAAACACAGAGGTTACAATTATTTTTAAAATAAAATTTAAGATATCAATAGTAAAAGAATTAATGAAAATTGTAAAAATCTTAAAATTAAAAAAAAAAAATTTATCACGTATACATATACAGTAAAAAGGAAAGGACGTGTCATTTTAGGGTAGGAACTAGGAAGGATTCACTACTTTTGGATGTGGATTGTCAAATAAAAGAATGCAAATGCAAAAGAATAAAATATATACTATATACCATATGATTTGATGTTGTTGCATGTTGTCTTCACGCATCACTTTACTATATAATTCTATTTTAACTTTAGAATAGAAACTCCATCCAAAATTATCACTTTCGCTTTACCTATGTCTACACCACACCACACTATCTGCTAATTGAAATTTTCTACATTTTCTACCTTTCCTCTTTTTACTTTTTTTTCTTTTTTTACTCTAATTCTTTGCTCCTTTTTCTTCTTTTGGTGTATATAAATAATTCATGTCCATTTCAATCCAATTATCAAAATAAAATATGCATCTAATTTTAGTTAATTTAATTAAATTTGGATTTAGGATCATATTTTCACATATATATTTTTAAAAAATTCAATTGAATTATCAAATAGTTTGAGACTAACACTAAACTATTGTGGTTGCTGTTATATTGAATCGAATTTTTTTCGACTTAGTTAGTTATGTTTATAATAATTAATTCAAATTTCTTTTTTACAATTGAATTTATAAAATTTTGAAATATATACACCAAACCCAATAGAATTAATTCATCCATTTTGACTAAGAAACAACAAGTTAATTTAAATTTAAAATTTAAAATTTCAATTACATCATCTTTACCATTTAGTTTAATTCTTTTCATTTTAAAAATGGTTGGGGAGGTGTAATGGCTTGACCATAATCTTAATTAACAAATTCATTAATATTAAAGTAAATGGATTGTCTAGTAGGAGAGAAACCTAATGTTATATATTTATATTTATACATATATATATACTAAGGAAAAAAAAATAAAGAAGATAGGATAAGAGTGTGAATAATAATTAATAAAATTAGGTAAGGTAATGGTGCCAATGATGCATATAAAGTTGGCAACTATATAGCAAGTGGGTGGTGCCTACTATGTATAATGGTTGGTTGATTCCTTAGTGATTTTCCTTTTCATATTCTCTATTTTTAATTCAATTCCTTTTTTTTTTTTTTTTATTTTGTTCTGAATAAAGAAACAGAAACGTCACGTAAACACTTGTCTTATTTATTCTAATTTTATAATTTCCTACTACTCTCAAGTGCAATCTAAAGTGGGTTGCCACTAAGAATGGCTAATGTGGCGTCAGAAATTTTGGATCTTCAAGAATAAAATGATGAGACAAAATGTTTCTTTAGATTCTTTTTTTGGTCACTCTAAATTTGGATGCCTATTTGCACTTTTTTCTTCAAATAAATTCTTTGCCATTTGATGCTAGGCAAATTTTTTATGGCCATTCATCCATCTATGTTGGAATACATGCATCCACGTATAAAATAAGTTTTACCTACATTCAATATCAGAGATTCAATTTTAAAAAAAAATTTAAAAAACTGTTATTATTTTTTTTTTCTCTATATATGATATGAAATATTCTCATTTGAACTAAAACAATTTGTTGATAGATAACGTGTGTATACACATTCTGCTGTTGTTGGTATGAATGTGTTTCTTTTGCGTCTTGAATAGAATCGTAAAGGGCAATGATTCTTTACTTATTATTCTTCTTGCAATTGATTGCAATTGATGAATTTCATTTCAAGTTCTTGTATATATCAATTCTAACCACAAGTCATTGTATTATTGGTTTGTTATATTCTCATAGTTTCAATTTTTGTTTCTTAAATTTTATTACCTAGACCAAACATTCATGAGGTAAATATATATTCATTACAGATTCTGTAAAATGTAAATAAAAATTTAATACAATAGTGAAGAGAATATTCTACCACTTATAGGTGGATAAAAACTCACTTAGGGATTTGTTATTCTATATCATGTTAGTGGAATTGCAAAATTTAATTTATTTAATGTATTATATTTTCGAGTAAAGGGCGGTTTGCTTTAAAATTGAACCAAATCGAGATTTAGAATAACAAATCTAATTTTTAGTATCAAAATCATACCGAATCGAAATTACTATTAGAATTGAATTAAACCGAAATGACTCAATTCGATCTTTTTTTTTTTTTTTTTTTTTCGAAATTACTATTAGAATTGAATTAAACCGAAATGACTCAATTCGATCTTTTTTTTTTTTTTTTTTTTTTAGTAAATTCAGTTTAATTTTAAACCTAACTGATTTTTTTTTTTTTTTTTTTTTAGTAAATTCAGTTTAATTTTAAACCTAACGGATTAAATTTTATAAAACTGAGTTGAATTACCTTAGAACTTTGATTTGAATCAAAGTTGTCCTGACCAAGTCAATCAAATCGAACAATGTCAATTCCATTGAACAGGGCATATTATTTACTTCTGAAAAATAAATATGATTTGAACCTAATGGCTAATAAAGTCATTCTTATATAAAAAGTAAAAACATATTCTTACAGTAGAGAAACCTATATTCAATTTCCTTTTAATAAAAAGAAATCAAAATGATTTGAATCTTATGAAGTCAAAGACATAATTTTCTCCAGTTAAGATTCTTTTCTTAGAATAGTGTTAAGATTTTTTTTTTTAGAATAATCTGAACCCTAATTTTTAAATTTTATTTATTTATTTAACTTTGGCTTTATTTATATATAATTATATATTATGACTGCCCTTAATGCTGGGTGAAGAGTCAATGTGTCTCTTGGAAGAAAATAAGTGTGGCTTATTAGGACACAATTGCTTCAGGACATGTGTACAGTTGGACCCTCCAATCCAACATTGTTTAGCTACAAAAGTACAGCTAGTTTGAAATATTTTGCATCCTATGATACTATAATAGTACAAAGTAATAATAATTAATAAATCATATATTATAAAAAAAAATAATAGAAAAATGAGTGAAACTTGAAACTGAAATAATATATCCAATCTTTGTTGTATTATTATAATTAAAAGGGAGATTTATCCAATTAATAGATTATTTTCTTTTTTTTTAATTAAAAATATGAAATGGTTGTATATCCCCATGTCTTTATCATTATAATAAATTATTGATTATTTTTATTTAGTCCTTCTGTATTTTATATGCATTATTTAAATTCTTTTTAGCATTTAGGTCTATTGTACTATGATGATTAATGTTTGAACACTTCCAAATTCAGAAATTTATATTATTTTAGTAGGATACTTCACTTCACTTATGTCATCATTATTAATTCTGTGTTTTAGTTTTATGCTAATGTTTCAATTATCGATAATTAGATCATTGCAGGTATTTTTGATATTACTGTTTTGAGTAAAGTATCATATTAAATACATTGATTAAAATTAATTTACTAATAAATGTGATTTATTGAGTGGTAAAAAACTCTAAATTATCAAAAAATAAAATTAAATTTTTTTCAGCAAGTCTCGAGTTTGGATTTTGAATAGAGGAGAAGGATTAAATAAAATAGAACAACGGTTTTTTATTATATAAATCATTTCAATTTCGACATATTAAAATATATTTATTTTCTCATCATCTCTGAAATATTAAAATATTAAACTTTTTGAAAAAAATAGTTTTCAATTGCACACTAAAGCATAGCCAAGTTCCTGTACGATATATTTGCCCCAAATTCGAATCCTCCATCCCGAATACTAAAAAAAAAAAAAAAGGAAGCTTTCAGTTTGAATGCTAAACAAAAATATTTTAACACTGCCAAACTAAAACCTAAATTATCTTGCAATGACCTACATTCCATTCCTTGGAAAGAATGGTAAAGTACAATTTGGAATCATAGAACTTTTCCAATGCCAACCTCAGAAGCTTGAATCCAAATCTTGATAAAAATTTATTAAAATTAATAATAAGCCAGCCATTACACATAAAAAATAAACTAAAAGCTAATCAAGAATCTTTTCCTATTTGAAGAAAAAGAAAACATTGGGTTAGGTTCTTTTGCAGTTGGACTAAATTTCCAAGAATTACTTCTATATCTAAAAAGAGATACTATATATTCCAAAATTAATAAAGATGTCTCTTTTAGAATAATGGCATGTTTTATTCTTAAAATTGTCCAATGAAGTAATCGATAGGACTCAAACTCGAGACTTCTCACTCCTCACATAAGTGAAAAGACCAACCAAACCACTACCTCATTGACTTAACTATTCTATTTATTAGAAAATATCTTAAAAGTCAGTTTATATTCGCGCGATTCTAAATTATATAAATAACTAAAGGTTGATATATATAAAATTTAAAAATTATTTGAGATCTAACTTTCTTGCAAATTGCAAATTAAAGGTCCTTTGTTTCTTTTCCTTCTGTAACTTATCCCTACATTGAGTGCCTTGAGAGATTTGGCCTACTAAAGAAAGTTATTATGCTAACAAAACAGATTTTTTTTTCTCTCTTTGTTTTTTCTTCTTTTGTTGACTGTCTATATACCTATTTTATCCTTAAAAAAACATGATGGATGAGTATTATCTATCCAGAATGAGCCTTATCCAAATGGGTGTATAGAGGTAATCATACTTTACTAGATTTTGCATGCTTAAAAGTTAAAACACCTTTTCTAATCATGTTTATACATTGTTAATCATGTGCAAATTCATTGGGCCCTCTAGTTAATGGCCCACAAATGTTCATCTCTAAGCCTGTTCTGTTTTATTAGGTCCATTGTTTTAGATAAGTATTGGAATTTCTTTTTTATACAAAACTAATTGAATTAAATTATGTTTTATATTTATATTCATGAATCCTTGTATCGCTATCTATCTATTATTCAATTTTGTGATTCATTTACCAATAATTAAATTCTCTTTATAAAATTATTCTACTATAAAAATGATACATTTATCGTCTAGTTAGTCTTCTCACTTATGTGAAGAGTTAAATGTCTCGAGTTCGATCCTCTCGAATATATTTGATGAGTCTAGAAAAGGATACCCCTGTTGTATAGCCTGCAGTATTTTTTAACTCATCGGGACTCCCAACAAATCAAAAAAAGAAATAGTAGATTAAAAAAAAAGAGTTTTTTTGTTCTTTTATCATAATTTCTTTAAATTGAATACCACCTGAAAACATTGTCTACAAGCTGCAAAGAGTGGGATAAAATTTTCCTTATGATGGGCTGATTTCTTCTGTATTTTAGGCTATATAACAAAACATATAGCTTAACCTTAAGAACCTGGACCTGTGGGCTGATTTCTTCAGCTCTATTTTTCACTTTACAGTCTTCAATCATACTACCAAAAGAAGACTAAGTCCTGAACCTAGCTATGGATATTGACATTCAAAGCCCAAATTAATAAATTTATATTTTCTTTTAATTTCTTTTATAAACACATAAGTTTTTCTAAATTAATCCCTTTTAAAATTATATTTAAATTCTCTTTACATTATTTTATTATATATTCTCTTTACATTTATTTTCATTAATAAAATAGTGCTGCCACCTAAAATAATTGTAATATTTTGTTTAATAGATGAAAAAAATAATAAATTGTCTCCATATATATTAAATTATTGTTAACCCATTTCAAATTAATTTTGCGTCTAATAATTAAAAAAATTGATAATTAGTTTGAGATTTTTCTTTTTCTTATTATCAAAATCAATTTAGAGGTTCTATTATTAAAATTTTTCTTTTGACTATTGAAACTTTGACTACCGCATACTTTTCTCCCTTTCGTATGATCCGAGGAGTTGGTTTAGAGTACGTGAAGTTAGGTTCGATTAGGTTGTAGATTAAGCAAATTCCTTTATCCTTTCCATTGATTAACATTATTGTTTATAATAATAACAAATTCTTTTATTCAACGATTTTTAAAAACATAATTCTCCACATTGACTTATTCAAAGTGTTTTTAATATTTTTAATTATTTCTTAAGTTTTGTTGGATAATTGTTTTTTTTTTTTTTTTAACTATAACTATCCGGTGTTCTAAGTCTACTGGTCCGATTAATCTAGATTCGCACTGAGCAGACTTATAAAGCAGTAACGGATCCACTTAATAAAAAGAGATGTCTTCTTTTTTTTTTTTTTAGAATTTTCTAGTATATATATATTTGTCTAAATTAATCAATAAAATTCAACTTATTTATATTTTTACGCCTCTTTTTGTAAAAAAATTATATATTGATCCTAAAAAAAATATTTATGGATCCACTACCTGTAAGGGAGGACATGTATGGAAATTAGGGGTGTAGCAAAGCACTCTCTCCCGAGTATTTTAATTAAAATACTATTTCTATTATTTATAACATTATATAATATATATATATATATATCATATATATATATATATATATATAATATATATATATATAGTAACCTTCTTTGAGTGTTGTCCAAATTATTTGGGTTATGATCCCTCAACTGCCTTCCAATTTTCAACCAACCGACCATTTTACTAAAATAATTACTTACTATTTACCGTTTTAAACATTTCTTTCCTTCATTCTACGAGTACTATAAATAAATGGAATTTTTTGATTTTTGATATATAGTACCTCTTGAGTGTTGTCCAATTATTTGGGTTATGATCCTCAACTGCCTCTCAATTTTCAACAACCGACCATTTTACTAAAATAATTACTACTATTTACCAGTTTAAACATTTCTTTCCTTCATTCTACGAGTACTAATAAATAAATGGAATTTTGATTTTTGAAGATATCAATGAAGTTCATCCAATTTCCAAAACTTGAAGATTCAATTATAGAAGGTTAGACTGATTCTACCATTCATTGAGTTGACTATTACTGCGTTCACAAAATATAAATTGTTTTACGAGTGCTTATTTTATTATAAAATATAGATCGTTTTGAATATTTTATGAAATAATAAATGATATTTTTTTAATGTTACCCTTATTTACATTAGGTATAATAACTATTTTCACAAGTTACTCTTAATTTTGAGACAAATGATCATTTGATCAAATTATCATTAATTTTATTATAATTTAAGAGAATTAATTATTTTTTATTAGTGTAAAAACCTTAAACGATTTTTATTTTAAGACTGATAGAGTATGAAATAACACTATCTTTTATTGGGTGAGTCGTAATAAAATTTTGATTAACATATACTCCCTCCATTTCCAAATACTTGTCACATTTGAGTATTTCATATTTCTTAAAAAAATCTTTCACTTTATTTAAATTACAATAAATTATTTGAGTGAAAATCATTCAATCACTATTGCTCATATACAACTGGTAACACAGAAAAATAATTTATTATTTATAAAATCCACAAACGTGATAAGTATTTGATAATATAATACTTTCTTAAATGTAATAAATATTTGGAAACAGAAATAGTAGTATAATTAAATTTTTAATTATATTTTATTACAGTTCATTAATTTAATATTCTAGTTAGTAAATTATTAAGTACATTTGATTTGATAATTATCTATAATATTATGATAGCATTATTAGTATAAAATGTTTTAAGTTGAAAAATAAAATTAAATCTGTATATGGATTAACATGGTTGGTTGAGATTGTTATGGTGACTATAACACTCCGTTTGGTATAAATGAATTAAAAATATGAAATTCATTTATAACTGAATTATAGTAGAATTCATTTGTAAATGAATCATGTTTGGTATGATTAATTTAAAATATGTAATTCAATTGAATTCTAATTGATCATATATGAAATAAATTTATAATTGAAATTTTATTTGCTTTTATTTCCTAAAATATCTTAAAATAGTAATTTCACAAAAATAAATAATAAATACTAATTTATATTTATGTTGTGCTATATAATTTTTTATATGTTAATTAAAATAAATATATAAAATAAAAATATTTCAGTTAATTTAGTGATAAATGTATATTTAACTTGAATCTCTCTCCTCGATAGTAAAAAAATGCTAAAAAAATTAAAATAAGAGATGAAAATATTAAAATAAAAAAGACAATAATAAGAAAATATTTTTCTAAAAAATAAAATTTTTAAATGGTTTTGGTCAAGTTTGATAAATAAATAAGTAAAAAAATTGAAAATTTGACTTTATAAATGGAGAAGAGTAGATGTACCATAAAAAGTTAGGTCGCTTAATTTTGTATAGTTCATTTGGAAATTCCACCTATTTTTATGATTTGTGGAATTTGTTGTAGTTATATTTAATTTCATGTAATTGAGTTTCTAGAATTAAAAGCTATATTTTTTTTCATTTCAACATAATAATATGGATTTATAAATAGATTTCACGAAATTTTGTGAATTTATTTATTCTAAAGAAGAGGTAAGACTTTGTATTTTATTTTATTAAGGACATATTTAATTTAGCTTCTTGTTGTGCAATCCATAACAATTGCAAATAGATTGGTTAATGTTAGAAAGCTGTTTGTTGACAAATGTTTGTCGTGTGATAAAATTTTAGTAATGTATGTATAATATGAATTTAAAATATTAATTTTAAAAAATAATTTTTACTAATTATTTTTATAAAGTCAATAAAGCCTAAACATGATATAAATATAAATTAACTAGCAAAAATTGATAAAAAAAAATACCAGTTAATGATATTTTTAGTTGAGTATCTCCAATGCTAATGTGAATCGTTTTTTTTTTTTTTTTTTTTTAATTGTCACATAAAAAAATGCAAAGTTTTTTGTAAAAATATTTTCCAATGCTAATGTTTATTTGGTATGCCAAATTGATGTGTTAAAAAAAAATAAATACACATGATCGATCACACTTCCTATTCCTGGAGGGTCTCTTAGACAATGTGTCATTTATTGCTCTATAGTGATTGGCTGTATATTAAATTATGGACCCAGAAAAATGAAGAAGAAAGAGGATATGCAAGGGGATTTGCAAGTAGTGCATTACAGATAATTTGAAATGCAACATCTATAAATAGAACATTTAATCACATAACTATTTATATCTTCTATTTTATATGACACATAAACCACAATCTACGTTAGCATTGGAGATGCTTTTAGCAACTCATGAGACTTTATCAGCTATTTATTTAAAATTTTTATAAAATTATTGAAAATTACATACAATCAAAAATTTTGCATCGATTATTGTTAAAATTACAATCTAAATAATAAAAATAAAATCTAGTTATTTCAATTAACATTTTTGAGATAAGCAAATTGGAAATAATAAAAAAAAAATTGTAAATCAACAAACAAACAAAAATCAAAGTTTTCTTGTCAAAGTGACTATATTTTATCTATTTAATTCCATTATTCAATTACAATTAAATCAAAATAGTCCACACTCCTAATTAAGATAACCAACTTGAGCGGACAAGTGCACACGCAACATGTGAATAATTTATTGCCACGCAAATTGGGATGATAAATAAAATTTATACTCTCTCACTATTTTTTTCTAGGACAGGTTGTATTTTACTTTTTAAATTATTTTTATTTATTTGAAAATAACTAACAATGTTATAAATTACAAATAATATTTTTATAATTCGGATAAGTCTACTCTAATTAAATTACCCTCTCTGTCTTAAAATTCTTATCTTACTTTATTTTTATATTTGTTGCAAATTATTATTTTATTTCCTTTTTTTTAGAAGTGAACGATATTTAAAGTTTGATATTTTTCATTTATTTAATATGCTTTTTGTCAATAAATATATTAGTTAAATTACTCCCTCTATCCCCAGTTGACAGATGCACTTACCATTTCACAAGAATTAAGAAAATTAATTATTTTAATTAAAAATATAAATTTGCAAGTATTTTTCCTATTATACCCTTAGTTTAATATGAGATATTATTTACTTTTTGCATCAATCAAGATTAATTAATTGTTCAAATTACATAACAAGATATAGTCTAGTAGTAACTGCATTGCAATCTGATAATAGATTCAGGTTCGAATCCATTTTTCTAATTAATTATATAAAAATATGTATTGAGAAAGGCTAAATTGAAAATGGAGGAAGCACTGTATTACTATTAATTAAATCTTGATATATTGCAAAATTAAAATATTAACTTTTAAACTTTCATTTATACATTAGCCAATTACCTTGATTATTGGTTAAATAATTATATTTTAATTGATTTTAATAATAGTTTAATATGCATCATTTAATTTTAATAAAATACTAATACAATACTTTAGATCTTGATTTACAAGTATGGATATTTGATCAATGGAGTTTGATAGTGTGGTCTGTTTCTCCATTGATGCTATTGCAGCATAGTGGCTTAAACTCATCTGTATTCATTATATGTTTCAAATTCTTTAAAAAATAATCCAGGTATAGAAGATCCAGAAGAGTTATTATTTTATCGTTCAAATCACTTAACGAATTAGGTAATACTATGAAGATTTATATCTTTTGTTAAGAACAATTCAAACGAGAAGATTGAATATTATATTTTTTAATTTTAATTTTATTGTTAAAAAAATATGAATTTTTTTGTCTGTTAAAAGATTAGCAAACTCTGTTAGCTACTAATAGTAAAGTTCTATATCTTATTTATATGAGTTTTTTTTTTGTAGTTTTTAATATTATTATTAATAAATTATATTTTCAAAAAAAAAAAAATCTTAAAATAAAGTTAAACTTTTAGTTAATGTTAAGTAGAGTAAGCTAACGCCAAGAGTAACAAAATGGATGAGGTGGAAGTGAGTTAATGAGTTGGAGTTAGATAACCCGAGTTAAACCAGATTCCGCGGTTAGGACCATGGTTAATTGGCAATAGAGTACAAAACACGACAGAGAGAGAGAGAGAGACTTAAACCAAAAGCGTTGGCTCAATAAATTAAAAGGAAAGATAGACACGGTGAGAGTGGTTATTAAAATAATTAATAAATCAAGATAATCATTATTTATCATCAATAAAAAGACAATTAAACAAATCAAAAACCCAAAACTTGTCGTTACTCTTACTCCGGGCAGCCCAAGCCCACGTTCTTTTTATACTGAGAAGGACCCTGCCCGTCCTGCCCGATACCTGACTGAGAAATTACGGTCAGTCAGTCAGTCAGTCACCCACACCAGTACTCTGTCTCTCTCTCCCCTTCTCTTTGAGATATTTTTTTCTATAACTTGGTGTCTCTGTGTCTCTACGATCACGATCGAACGGTGCAAAATGAACGGAGCATCCCACGCTTATTTCTCGAGGTTTTAGAGCTTCAAACCTCCAGATCTGCTATAGTTCTGCTCAGATCTTGATTTCTGGTAAGGTTTCGCTTCATGATTAGCTTTATTTTTCTTCGAATTGCCAGTTTGTAGTGATCTCTTGTTTTAGTTTCTTCAATTCGAGATTCTTTTCGACTTTTTGGATTATTAACCACTTTATGCTGTGAATTTCTTCTTTACTAACGATTCCGAGAGTTTTATGTCTATCTCTGATGATTTTTAGGCTCGTTTTGCTTTAATTTCCTCTTTTCGTTCTTTCTCAACGAAAATTTTCGTTTATTTTCCAAAAATTTAGTTATAAAAGATTAGGAATTTCCATTTCTGCTATGAAATCAACGTTTTGAAAGATTTTAATCGTTTCGGTTAAGCTTTTACTTGTTTCGGTGCAATTATTATGTCAAAATCTTCAATTTTCGGTTGAATTTTGACTAATATCTTCCAAGTACACCGTTAAAATCTTCTCCGGCGAGTTTTTCCTTCACTGAAAGTGCTTTCTTGTCTTTATTCTCTTGAAAAGTACATCTTTTCAGTATTATTATTTTTCTAAAAATAAAAAAATCCTTATTATTTCTCTATTCGAACTTTTACCACTGTTGGAGAAGCATTTTTTTTAAATTATTTCAATTTTATGGTGTGAGATCTGACGGCTCAATTAGATTTTTAATTAGATCTAATGGTCATCAGTTCATTGTCATGTTTTTGCAGGTCTCTATTATTTGTTTTCCTTTTTCAAAGCACGCAAATGGAGGCTAACTACAGCTCAGTGACCGTTACGCTAGGTAACGGTGTGCTAACGTACGCCGGGGATGCTGTAGCAAGTTTGCTAGTTTCGGCCCTGCTCAAAGCTCAGCTTTTAGCCCAGGTAAGTTAAAGTGTGCCTTTTCTTCTGATAAATCTTCTAACATGCTTATTTTCCTTATTTTTTCTTTAAATTTAATATTTTCAATTTCTTCTCGGACGGTCGATTGTTGGTACGGCCTTATGTTACATGTATCGTTACCTGCTTCAACTTTCTATTTTCTGCTAATATGCGCAATCATATATTGTTAGCTTGCGCTGTATGACTTTTGGGATTGGCTTTTTTATTTTTTCCTTGTCTTTTCCGTACGTTTAACGTGCGCCAATCGCCCAGTTTTTTTCCCTCATTTTTTGATCCGAGTTAGTCATGTCTAGGTTGGGTTGCGCTAAAGTGCGCAGTGGGGTTGAAGCAGTCTGCATTTGGAAGAGAATGTTTAACCATAGTTTATGATGCAGTTTGAGACTAGGTTTCTTACACGTGTGGCCGATTGAAATATAATATATTATCTTTTTTTTTTTTTTGCCAGTTTGTAATTAACTACTAATTATAGTAGGACAGGTCAGATCAGTCAAACGGAAGAGAAACATAGATATTGTTTTATAACAAGGCATGGTTTGGAATATTCTTTTGACGATGCTCTACATCTCATAGTCTGTCTTATTGACACGTGTAATTCGATGATTTGTTGTTTTCCAAAAAAAATAAATACATGTTGCTCCTCATGGTTTAATTTTGTAATACTATATGCAAATTTTTTTAATTTAATTTTTTTGGTCTATTTCTTGTTCATGGGTTGTCCTCTTCTGCAATTATTTTTATTTGCGGTGGGAAATTTGGTCGACTTTATAGCATAATCTTTTTTTTTTTTTTTTTTTTATGCAAATTTTTTTATTTAATTTTTCTTTGGGTCTATGTTCTTGTTCATGGGTTGTCCTCTTCTTGCTTATTTTATTTGCGGTGGGAAATTTGGTCGACTTTATAGCATATCTTTTTTTTTTTTTTTTTTTCCTTTTTTTGTTTTATTTTGAGAGAAAAATTTCGTAAGTAACAGAAATGGGGAAAATGGAAATTTTAAATTTTGATATATTATATTAGACTGTTCAATCATGGGTGATTAGTATATGTATATATGGGATGATGAGTATTTCTTTTTGTTACAATTATTCAAGGGATTCTTTTTTTTTTTTTTTTTTTCCTTTTTTGTTTTATTTGAGAGAAAAATTCGTAGTAACAGAAAGGGGAAAATGAAATTTTAAATTTTGGATATATTATATTAGACTGTTCAATCATGGTGATTATATATGTATATATGGGATTTGGATGAGTATTTCTTTTGTACAATTTATTCAAGGATTCAAGCTCAAGGAATAGATTATGTAAATTTAGGATGCTACAAGGATGATAAGCTTAATTTCTGCAAGATTGCATCTAGTTTCTAATTGGAAAAAGTGGGCGAAAAGAAAAGATGCCTCTGATGATGAAAGTTGAATGACATAATTCATTTATCAAATTATTTACTTTTCCTTATCGTGGGGGCAGCATATTCTACTGGCATAGAGGCAATGTCACCCCACTTCTTTTTTTAAAGAGAATCTATGCTGGCTATTCTTCCCCTGAAATAATATAGTTTATGGTCATATAAGGCATTCAGCTCTTGGTTTTTTGACTCTCTTTAAATAAGATAGTTTTTGCCCCCAATTCCCAAATGCTCTCATTTATTTCTGCACTTTTATGTAAATTCTATTAATCTGATGGAGTATTTTTCCCATGAAATTACAAACTTCGCATACACACTGGTAAAGCTTTTGTGAGATGGACTAAACAAGAATCAAATGTCCTGAACTATTATAGGCAGCAGTGAAAATGATCCTTTAACCAGTTTTTACACATGTTAAATGATGATAAACTAAGGCCGAAAGAACGGTGATGTGTGTTTTTTTTTTTAAAGAAAGTTTTTATGGATGAAAATGGGAATCAATTTAAAATGATATCACTGACTATAATTTTTGGTGATCTCAACTCAGGAGGGGTGGGGAGAAGTATTAAGTTTCGCTTGGGTCGTCTAATTTTGTGAGATAGATTATGGTTAACAGGGAATAAACACCATTTGTCTTCTTTATATGGCTAATTTTTAAAAACTATGCTTAATTGCTTTGTGTAATTGGTATTGCCTAACACTTTGCTTTGACCTGCTGCGGAATGTACTTCTTAAATTTGGTTTTCAGGACCCTATTGGTTCATTGCTGACTAACAAACCCAGGATGAAAGGAGATAACACAAACAGGCAGATCAAGCCAGTTGATGCAGGTGGAGATGATGGCGATGAAGACGATGGGGATGACGACGACGATGGAGATGGTGGATTTGGAGAAGGCGAAGAGGAAATATCATCTGAAGATGGAGGAGACAACGGCAACAACCCTAACAACAACAAGAGCAATTCTAAAAAGGGTCCTGGGGGTGGAGCAGAAGAGAATGGAGAAGAGGAAGAGGATGATGATGATGAAGAAGATGGTGAGGATCAAGATGATGACGATGACGACGATGATGATGACGACGACGACGATGGTGGGGAAGAAGATGAGGAGGAAGTTGAGGAGGTAGAGAATGAAGATGAGGAGGATGAAGACGAGGAAGCCCTCCAGCCCCCAAAGAAGAGGAAGAAGTGAGATAGACAAAATAGTAGAGGCTCCTCAAATACGTTATTTCCTGTGACTTGTTCTCTAACTTTTTATGGAACTACTTAGATTATGAGGTAGCCTTCTTAGGACAAACATGTTATGCATAATTATTTTATTTTCGTTTGCATGATTAGAGTACTGTAGAACTGTGAGCTGCGGGAAATGATCAATTCGAGAAGATGTGGTGATTATCTTAGCAACATTTAATCAAAGCTTACTTGTAGAATTCATCAGCAATTTCCTTTCCTTGTTTTGTTAGAGCTGATTTATTTAGTGCCCATTTGTTTCATTCTTAGTTCCTTTTTTTTTACCTAAAACTGCATTTAATAAAATGTTTATTGTTTTAGAAAATAAATGCAAGAATAAGCAAGTATATGAAGGAATCCATAATTTTACTGCAGATGAAAAGAGTACTGATTTTAAAACCAAGACTGATTTTATTTTTGAACTATTTAAAGAAGAGATCCAATTGAATCGATTTACCTATAGTTAAACCAATGATCCAATGATATTATATTATTAATATTTTGATATTATATTTATTTTATTATTATTATTATTATTTAATTAATATATATTATTAATATTTTTATTACATATTAATTGAACCAATGATCCAGCTATCCCATTCTTTAGCCGAATCAATGTTCAAGCTGGGTTTAATAACACTGTAGGAAAATTTTTAAGGCTTTATTTGATTCTGAAAAAATAAATGTTTTGTTTCACTGTATTTAGAACAAAATGCAATAATAAAACAGGTTATTCTGATCCTAAATTACAATTTCCCTAAATTTTGTTTATAGTATTACAATTTCCCTAAATTACAAACAGGTTATTATAATTTCAGATTGCGGTCTGAGTTTGTTAATATTATATTACTTGCCTCCGTTTTTGACGTGATCCAACATATTAAATGAATTTTAAAATATGTGACTTTTAGTATTCCTGAAATAATTCAGTTGGTAAGGACAATAAATATTATTCCTTATCAATTAAACTAACCAGACATGGCCACCGGTTCGGTTTGGCTCATTTTGGTTTCATTTGAATGTATTTCATTTGATCCAAAATGAAATTGGACGCAAACAAGCACATCAAAAGAAAATAAAAAATAAATAGAAAAGGAGAACATTGGAGAATAGACGTCCAACCAGAAAAAATATTCTCAAAAATATGGGCAAGGCACAAGAATCATTTTCCATTGAAGTTCAGTTCACAGCATTTGCTAACCATCTCAGAGAAGAGACAAAATAAAAACAGCCTGCATATTGTTTTTCTAATTTTGCAATAGCAAGCTCATCTTATAACTAAAAATAATTGCTCGATCAAGTTGATGTTTTGGCATTCACATATTCATAAAAGCAAAAATGTGAAGGGCAAAAAAATAATAACAGCAATTTCCAGGACAACAGAGAAGGGTAAAAATCTATTTTCTCAACCCAAGAAAGGCAGAACAATAATATAGTAGTTGATATAAAATTGCACTTACAAGCATCCAAGCTTAAAATCCAACTCTCTACCCACTGTAAAACCAATTTTTTGCTTGACCTTGAAATCCTAAATTTTAACTAAATTAGATATTCTGATCCAGAACAAGTAAAAGTCTAGTACAAATACAGATGAGACCAGTAATTAAAGGGCAGCCTAGGTGCATGCTTCCTGAGCGAGGAGGTGCAAAAATAAAATAAATAAATAAAACACACATAAACATGAAAATTATATTTAGATATCAGAGAAAAAAAAAAAAGAAAAACAAAATCAGAAAAACATGGAAACAGAACATGCATAAATCAGAAAAAACAAACCAGCAGAATAACAGTCTATATTTTAAGATAAATGGAGTTAAAAGGGAAGAAAGTAGAATTAAGAACATGTAAAAATAAAAGAAAAAAAAAATGCAAATATAGTAAGAGAAATTAAGAGAAACATATTTGAATGGCTGCTGGCTGGAGCCTGGATTGCAGGAGGTGAGCACTAGATGGAGTGGGGGCTGGATTGCAGAGCACATTACTGGATCTTGTGTTGCATTCTATTTCTTTTTATTTATTATCTATCTTATGTAAAGAGATGCTAGCTAGACAACATTGAAAAGAAAACCACAGTTAACTCTTTGGGGCTTTTGGGGGTGGGAATAGAAAACCGCAAAAAAGGCATGTGCCTCTACCCAAAGGCAATAGCCCCAGTGAGGTCGCGGCTTGTGGATTTTTGAGGTGCAAGCTCTTGCGTGCTAACCTTTAATAACTATGGCTAAGCCAATCCTTAAACAAGTAAGCCATATTTATAAAATGCCTAACAACAAAATAAAATAAAAAAAAAAATCCCAGAGCTTCTTTTCAATTTTGATTAAACCTTCAAAGGTTGATCATAATTGAAATAAAAAATAGTTTTCAAAAGTAAATCCCCACCCCTAGTCCCTCTTTCTCTCCCTATCCAGCATTGCTCCCATCTAGTGCCAGCAATGCTTTGTCAAGACTTTGATTCCTGGAAAACTCAAAGTTGAAAACAAAATTTCTATTCCATCTTTTTTCCTCCTCAAATGGTTCAAATCCATTATCACTGAGAAGAAATAACAATAATCCGCCACAATATTCACTTGATCAAACCCAGTTGTCTTTCATATCATTGAATTACCAAGAAAAAGACTCAGTTAAACCCCATCAATGACACTCAATTAATAGAAGTCAACCATAAGCAAAGTCAACTTTCTCAAGTTCATAAATATAGCACCCAGATAACCCGATTAAAGAGCACATAAAGGGAGTTCTAGGTTTGATTCTAAATAACAAGAGCAAGACAAAGAGTGGAGCATATCGATTGAAGAATCAAGGGCACAAAGATCTGACTCTGGAGATTCAATCCAAGACTTTGACAATTTGGATCACTTAAATTGAAGCTGAGGAATATACAATGATACAAATAACAAAGATGAACCTGAGAAGATATAACTTGAAATGGCTATAAGGAGAAAAGAAAGGGAAAGGAGACAAGGAGGAGAAATTAAAACGTAAAAGAATAGCAGATATTTTTACAAAAATCTAATTTAGTAATAAAATATTACATAATCAAATTTGCCTAACTGGCTAAAAATTGCAACTAACTTTTCAAATTAGACTAAAAATAACAAAATTAGCAGTTTGGTCAAAATTGACAAAAAAAAAAAAAAGAGGGCATGGACTCTTTTTGGTCATTAAGCCCTTCAAAAATGAGGGCTTTCTGAGTAGCGACTTTGTGTCACCGGATTCAACTTCGTGCTCCCATGACAAATTATCAAATTATCCAGTAGTTTAATTCCAAATCACTCATAAGATGCATATCTATAGAATACAACAGATAAAAATTTTGTATATTTCAAATCATGATAATTATATTCTTAAAATTGATACTTGGAAAAAATATTTTAAAAAAAGAAAAGAAAAGAAGAAAATATTAATTACAAGCCTATAGCTATCTAAATATTAGATGAAAGATTTTAGTATAAACAAATTACCTAATCTAACAATGCTGAATATGTTTGGACTTTGAAGTAAATAACAAAAGTAGAATAAGTGAAAGTTCTACATGAAAGAAATACTGTCTGTCCAGCATATCCAAATTGTCTGCTAATGATGAACATTAGAGTATGCATTGCCAAATGTATAAAAAACAAAAAGAAAAAAAACATCACAGGGCCAAATTTCAATGTAAATAAAAGAAATCAGAAGCAATGGGCAAAAAGGGCCAATAAACAATAAAATTAAAATTTCATAAGGAAACCAAAGTTGTCAAATCTTACAACAAGCAGGTCTAAGATGGAAACAAGGAAGAACGAAATGATGAAGGTTAAGAAGAAGAGAAATGGTTTGCCAAGTTCTGCTTTAGCTTGGCTATAGAAGATTGTAAACTATGAGAAATTCAGTCCAACTGCAAATTTCTATTAGCAATTGGCCCACAATAACTTCCTAGGTAAATATTCCCCAAAGGTACATGGACATCATTCCTCAAGCTCTGCAGCAAATCATCTGCAAATATGGAGCCCAAGCATTTAAAGGGAGTTAAGAAAAATAAAATATCATTGACCTCTCAAACCAAAAAAAATTATTAAAAACATGCAAACTTGCAAGTAAAGTATTGAGAATATAAAACTAGATATAATAAACATCAACAAAAAGAATGAAAAGAAAATTGGCGAGCAGATCACCCAAAAAAAAAAAAAAAAGAAGGGAGTTAAGAAAAAAAAATATCATTGACCTTCTCAAACCAAAAAAAATTATTAAAAAACATTGCAAACTTGCAAGTAAAAGTATTGAGAATATAAACTAATATAATAAAACATCAACAAAAAGAATGAAAAGAAAATTGGCGAAGCAGATCACCCAAAAAAAAAAAAAAAAGAGAAACTGAGTTGCTTTGTGTTGCACCCAGCCAAATGGTCATTAGTCAAACTTAAAAAAAAAAAAAAAAGAGAAACTGAAGTTGCTTTGTGTTGACCCAGCCAATGGTCATTAGTCAAAACTTGTAACAGAAACTTTGCTTTTCATGGATGGATTACCATCCAATGAACAAACCTTTTGTTAAACAACTATAGTTTAAAACTGACCAATTACAAGCCATCTACCCGCACTGGTCTTAAGCTTGGGATCCAAATCTGCATGCAATTAACGAGATGAAAAATTGAAAACCTTGTGATGAATAGAATTAGAAACACTTGAATAAAATAAACCTGTAAAATGAGATAAATTTTGATTATGAATGCTAGAGTGAAAATATTTTGGGAATAGCATACAATGGCCCTTGATAGAATTTGTGTTTAAAATTACGAAAGCAGCAATTTCCAGGAGTGAAATGATGACATGAGAAGAGAAAATGCTAGGTAACGAATTACAGGAAAAGGAGAAGTCCATCAAAATGAAGATAAAGGAGATTGTTAAAACCAAAATGCGCTAGTTTTTACAAAGGAGAAAGAAAGAATAAGAGAAATGAAAGAGTTATGTATGTGAATGGTGTCCCATATGGAGATTTGGATGCAGGTATGTAAAGGAAATGAGAGTACAAAAAAGATAAGGTTTAATAAGGACACATGTACTATAATATTAAGCAGCAGTTTATATATTCAGTCCAGCTATTTTGCAGACCACAGATATCTTGTTAATAACAAATACTCAGTGGGTTCAAGATTATCATTTAGGATAAGTAGTTTTCATTCTCATTCTCATCCTGAGACTAAAGTTTACTAGAATTTGCTATCCTAGGTAAATGCAATACGAACTCAAAGGCTTTCAGCCTTACTACTATCTTTTTGTTTTTGTTTTCTCTCGCTCCTACCTCAAACAGTTACATCAGCAAACATTGTAACTTTGCAAGGGACAAGAAGAAGCGTGAGTGAAAATATGCAAACCTTCAGCTTTATAAAATATAGGAATGTGAAATGAATGAATGTGGTGAAAAAGAAACAAAGAAACTTGAATCTAATAATTAAAGCCTCATTAATAAGCATTCAAGCAAGAATTAATTAAAATGCATAACATATAATCTGTCCAGAAAATGAGACAGTTTTGACCTCAATCTTTGCACAAAGTGAAATTTAAGTGAATTTGTCCTATTCCATATCATATGCTAAAATGTGCATGCATAATTTTCAGCTAAGAATGCACAATTACAGTCCATGACCTGTACCAAATTTTAGTTGTTCCAAATCTACAAAAGCAATAATTTTCACAATGTACCAAAAAAACTAAAATTACGCATGCATAAAAAAATAAGGTCATAGAATTAAACAAATAAATAAAATTATATAAACCTGGCTTAAGTAAATCATACCACATATATGGTGGATATCCGGCAAATGAACTGCCAAGTCCCTGACCCCTACCCACCCCACCCTGTCCTGTCTGTGTGTTTGAGTAAACATGTTGCAATCCCCTTCCTGCCCCATAAGTCCCAAGCACTGACTGAGTTGCAAGTCCCAGCCCACCTATTTGACTTGTTGGCACAAGACTTTGGCTCACTGCACCAACCATCAATGGATTAATCATGCCAGCAGGAGCAGCAGCAGCCGGATTACTCAACAACCCACCATACACTGGATTAATCCCAGGTTGCTGTCCAAACAATGCCAAATTCTGTGCTGCTGCTACTGCTGCCAACATCTGATCTTGTGATTGCTGCTTCACCTGCTGTTGTTGCTGCATTTGCACCTGATTAGTCTTGTTCTTCCCTTCCGTAGCTATAGAGCAATGCAACTGCTGACCCTCAAACATTTTGTGAGGCTCCTCTAATGCCCTTTTAGCTCCCTCTACCGTTTTATAAACAAACAAAGCATACCCTCTTGACCTTCCCGTTTCTTTATCAAATCCTATTGGCCCAGACTCAATTTCTCCAAATTTAGCTAAGAAAGCTTTCAACTTTTCTTTATCAGCATTCACTTGCACATTGCTCACATATATCTTCCTAGCTCCAACTTCCTGATCTTTACCTACGTTAGCCGCTGGACCAATAGATGCCAACTGACAGCTTGCAAACCGATTATTTATATTCTTCTTTGGATCTTTTAAGGCCATAGCTGCTCCCTTTCTCGTCTTGAACAAGACGAAACCGTACCCTTTAGCTTTTCCAGTGACTTTATCCGTTACAACATTACACTCCTCGATTTCACCAAAGGGTTCAAATGCAGAGAGAACGTTTTCACGCGTGGTGTCCCAAGTAAATCCATGGACGAAGATTTTCCGGTGGGAGGCATCCCGGTCAGCATGTTCATTAATTAGGGGATAAATAGAGGGGTTATTTGTAGCAGCTATAGATATGAGTTCGATAAGCTGTTCTTTGGTGTAGGGTTCAAGGAGGGTTGGGATATCAACGGGGTCGGAATCAAAATGGGAATTTGAACTAGAGTCGGAATCTGAATCAGAATCTGTTTGAGTATTTTTGGGAGGACAGCTGCTGGCGGTGGCGGCGGCAGCAGGTGATGAGGCGAAGGTTTCACTCTTACGTTTCTTTAAATTGGGTTTTTGAAGGGGGTTTTGTTTGGAATTAGCATCAGATACTTTTACCAGTTTTATTTTCTTGGGTTTTTGGGTTTTCGCCATTGGAGACAACTGAGATAGACCGAAGAGAGAGAAGGATAAGGTGTGGGTATTAAGCGGAAGGTATTGTATAAGTTACGGTTATCTGATTCTCAATGGAAAGTTACAGTTGGCGACCTTTGTCCTCTATTATTTACAAGTAATATAAAATAAATTAATATCTTTTTCCAATTGATAATATTGACAATATGAAATAAATGTGGGAAATTTTAATTTATCCAATTGATGAAATGATATTTTGATTAAAATTTGTAATTTAATTTCCTCAAACAAAAATTGTAATTTAATTCTGAACAAATTGAAGAACTCCATATATTACTCTGACATCTTTCTTATTGTAAAATCTCCTGTGTATCATAAAAGATACATTTCATGATTTCAGTTTCATAGAAAGTTAATAAATTATTTATTTATTTATTTATAGGTGGAGAGAAAAATAAATTACAAATTATTTAGGTGAAAGGATATAACAGTAAAAAAGTCGAAAGATGAAGACATGTGAGGTAAACAACAAACTTCACTTTTGCTTCTATTTCTAATTTCTTCATTCTGCAAACAAAACCGCTAGCAAAGGTCAGAGAGTAGACCTACATACCTCTCCTGCTCTCCAAACTCACTAACACAGAGTTTGGAAATCCATGAAATCCATAATTTCTCAATAACTTGTCATCTGTCTCTTTGGATCAATTTCCAATGGCTGATGACGCAGACTCTTCCCCCCTTATCCCTCCTCCTCCGATCGCCGAGCCTAGCGAGATCGACCTCGAGGCTGGCCCCGGCGAGCAAATTCAGTGCCGAATTTGCCTCGAAACCGACGGTATTTTGTTAATATTGCTTCTCACCCCCTAAAATTTGCTCGCTTAGGTTGCACAAATTTATATTTCGTTCTTCTATTGTTACTAATTTTCTGTTTGGTTAATCGGAAAGTTGAAAAAGTTTGAAACTTGTTTCCTCTCTTTTCCTGGTCTCTGGATTATAGAAATTTGGAAATATTTCAGCATTCTAGATTGGTGAGACTGTTGTTTAGGCTGTCATTTTTCATTTTTGGTATTACTGTCTTTAGTATTGTTGTTGTTGTTATTATTATTGCCGTAATGATGTTTATCTTAAACCACTGACGGCGACAACAGTGGAAAATTGGGTGAAATAATATCACTTGAGTCTCAATCCTTTTGCCGTTATGATTGTCAGTTTTCTTTTGGAGGCTTTTTTTTTTTTTTTTTTTGATGTTTATCTTAAACCACTGACGGCGACAACAGTTGGAAATTGGGGTGAAAATCATATCACTTGTAGTCTCAAATCCTTTTGCCAGTTATTGATTGTCAGTTTTCTTTTGGAGGCTTTTTTTTTTTTTTTTTTGGAAAGCGTTACAAAATTTGTCATTAATTATTGATTTTTGTCGATTTTTTTTTTTTTTTTTTTGGAAAGCGTACAAATTTGTCATTAATTATGATTTTTGTCGATTTTGTTTTTGTTCAATATTTAAGATTTTGGTAACTAAGATAACTTTTTTTCCAGCATCTGAGCTTTGATGAAATGATTTGATCTTAAGAATACCTGCATTTTTTTTTGTAGCTTTTGTTTTACATGCTCTATTAATACGTTTTGGACTCTGGAGTTCACTTGAATATTTCAGGCTGATCGGGTTTATTTCATACCTTTTCCTCCCTTAGGTAGAGATTTTATCGCACCATGCAAATGCAAGGGAACATCAAAGTATGTACATCGGGAATGTTTGGACCATTGGAGAGCTGTGAGGGTATGATCGCCATCTTCATTTCTCTATCCTGACTCCTAATTTAGTAAAATCATTGCTTGTGTGAGCTTAGTGATATAGGTGTATCTGTTACAGATCATCCACTATTGCTTGCATTCCATGCAACTGCATTTTGTGACCTAAGTCTCTTGTGATCCCACTGAAGCCTTTCTGAGAGGCCAATGAATAATCAGTGGTGTTGATCAAAGTTAAACATGCCCTCGAGCTTGTTCATGTGGGTCTATGCTGTAAAATTATTAAGTTTTCTTTTCAGTATATCTCCTTTGGTAGTACTTGAAGTAGGTTTGCATATTTGTAAGAGGCACTTCATTGAAATGATACAATGTCACGTGTTTGTGCACTTCACTGTTGCATCCATTATTTTTTCTGTGCAACATACATTATGTTCATGTAAAATGCATTAGTTCTTATTTATTGATTAATGTGATGCTTTAGCAGTCTTAACTTGGCTTAATGGAGACCTTATTCATATTTGATATGGACACACTTTGTTGTCCCCTTCTCATGGCTGAATTGATGTGTTATTGCATAAATGATTTTAAACTTGGCTATCTGGAGGCTGATATAGATTGTTTTGTACATATTTACAGCAGTATCTCATCTTACTTGTAGCCATTCACCTCCTTTAGTTTTCATTTCGAGTTTCATAAACTACTGATGGCTGATGAAGAAAAAGTTGATCTTTTACCATAAGCTGTGTTTTTACTGTTTTAGCCAATCTAATAAGTTAATTGGACATGCATGCCCATTCACTTTTTTGGTGAAGTTATAATATCTTGATCTTTTGCAATTGTTGCAGTAATTTCTTTCTTATGTTTGCAGGAAGGGTTTGCATTTGCTCATTGCACAACCTGCAAGGCCCCTTACCATTTGAGAGTTCATGTTGCTGCTGATAGGAAATGGCGGACTTTGAAATTTCGATTCTTTGTGACTAGAGATATTGCATTTATTTTTCTGGCTGTTCAGCTTGTAGGTTATCAGTTTCCTAACATCAATTCTTTTAAATTTTAATGTGTTTGCTATACTTATTTTCATTTGTTCCTCATGTTCAGAAAATTTATTGTTATATCTTTATGTTCTTTGTGTCCAGGTAATTGCTTCTCTTGCATATTTGGTGTATTTAATTGATAGTTACCAGCAATCCTGGCTTCGCCATGCTTGGGGCTTTGATAGTGAACTTAGCTTCTATTACATATGTGGTAAAACTCAAGAGCTTGAACTAATATTTATCAAAATGCTTCCAAATGTGTTCTTATGTTAGGTGGCATTGTTCCCCATAATTTTCTATGTCTGAAGTCTTTTTAGTAAAGAGACTTGTTCTTATGGATCTACTCATGGTCTTATTATTTGCTCCTTAATGGTGCAGAAAAATGCCTCAAGTGTTTCATGATTAGAGCTTCATACTTTCCCTTATTTTCATGCCACATAAAGTTGCAAAACTTTTTGGCCTTGGTTTATCATGCCAAATATTAAACATTGGTTGGGGTTAGTTCTACTTTTCCATTATGTATCTTTTTCACCAAAAATTACAAATTAAATTATCCAAAGTGACAGTAACCAAACTAAATGTAATGACGTGTATATGATACTAATTGAAGCTTTTTTATTATCGTAGGTAGGTCCCATTCATAACTGTATCACCTTAATTGCAATCATTTGATTCAAAGAGAAGCACTTTGGTTCTACCTATAGCTATTATGATTTTAAGTGTTTTTTTTTTTAAAATTTTAGGTTGATTTTAGAATTGGAGCTGCTTTTGGGGGGACAGTCAAGCTGCCTTTTTACTGGAGTCAAGGCATTCATAATCCAAAAGAATTTTAATTTGCCATTTATTAACTTTTTAGATTAATAGAACAATTGGCATGACTTCAGGTCAAAAAAAAAAAAAAAAAAAAATTAATTTGCCATCTTATTAACTTTTTAGATTAATAGAACAAATTGGCATGACTTTCAGGTTCAAAAAAAAAAAAAAAAATAAAAAAAAAAAAAAAAAAAGATAAGTCCAGATATCCACTTTTTGTATCAAACGATAGTGGTTCTTCATTTTTATTTTTGACTTTAATTTAGTTCATTTGGTTTTAGATTTTATTTTCTTTTGACTAAAGTTCCATTGGTTGAAATTCAATACTTCATGGATGTACAAATCTTTGGTTTTAAATTAGACATAAACTAGAGTTAGTTTTGAAGCTTCCTTTCATTTTAATTGACTTATTTAATCAAATGAATGAAAGTTTCAATCTTATTTTAATCAACTTATTTAGGCTTTAATTTGCTTATTAATTAAACTAAGTTAAATCATTTAACAAGTTCAATTAATCAACTATTTTGAGGTGTATTTATTTCTTCAAAAGAAATTGACTTTTAGTTATTGTAAATAAATATAAAGGTGGAGTTAGGAACTCCATGAATTTGATAAGTTGAAAACTTCATGAATTGGACATGAGTTAGAAACTCAAGATTTAAAGAGTTAAAGAAATATAAACCTAAAGGAGATGGAGTTAAAACTCCAAAGTTATAATATGGATTTAGAAAATCCCTTAAGTTTGAAAAAAAAAAAAAAAAAAAAAAAAAAAAAAAAAAAAAAAAAAAAAAAAAAAAACTTAAGAAGCCTTTGGCAATAGAATTGTGTAGGGAACTCCAAAATTGAAGATGAGAATTTGAAGGAAAAAAAAGGAGGGTTCCAACATTTATTTTATTATAGTTGGAAAGAAAGTGAGTCCTGAGAGCAAACATCTGTTCACACCTTGCCTTTTTTTCGCTCTGCTTCATACTTTTGACGACGAGAATGTAAAAAGGAGAATTGCAAATTATACTAACTGACGAACGAAGGAAAAAATAAAAAAAGCTAAGTCCTGAGATCAAATCTTTGAGTAAGCCATTGCCTTTCTTTGTTACTCTTCGTGCTTGCTAGAAGTAAATTCTGCACTTGCTAGTCTTTATCAGGTGTTGCTGCCTTATTTTGCCTGAGTTCTTCTGCATAACTAGCTCCTTGATTGAAGATGTTGTCTTTATCAGTACTTTTCATATATTTGTCTTTACTTGTATTTTTTTGTCTTTTCTTCCCATCTCCTCCCCCCCCCCCCCCCCCCCCCCCCCCCCCCCCCCCCCCCCGCGGCGCGGAACTCCGGTCTAACTTTTGTCAAGTAGTAAGGGTGGCTTGTTAACCAGCCCCGCTTCAGTAGTAAAAACCCCCCCCCCCCCCCCCCCCCGCGGCGCGGAAACTCCGTCTAACCCTTTTGTCAAGTAGTAAGGTGGCTGTTAACCAGCCCCGCTTCATATAAACAAGGCCATGTCCATCTTCTCCCCTTCCAACACCCACAATTCTCTCTCTTTCTTCTTTCACAAGGTCCAGAATTGCATTTTGAATTGACATACAGGTGACTATTGTCCTCTTCCCCATTTGATTTGGCAGATTATTGTATGTGTTTGCATAATATGTTTGTTTCACTTTTTTGTATCCTTTTCTTTCTCTTACGTTATTATCTTGCAAGTAGTTATCTAAGGGAGAAAAATGATGGGTTTTATACCAGCCCTGTCAAGAGAGGGACATTTATATGGGCAGCTCAAGTCAACTTTTACTTTCTTTTTTTTTTTAAAAAAAAACAAAGGAAAAAAAATTTTGCCATCTGTACGCAGTGACAATAACTGATTCTCAACTGATCAATTCCCTTGTTAATGCACTTTCTGTTTTGTTCATGTGATCTATTATGTGATATTGTTAAATGCTGGATATATGATTTCTTCCCCTCCTCTTTTCGACAGCTTTGTTTAGAACCAAACATTCTATAAGTTGACATGACACAAAATAATTTAAAATAGCTTCCGTCCGTACACCACATCACATTTTCACTCTTCTTTCCACCTCTGCAACTTTACTTTTGCATTGGTGATGCACCCATATAACTATGTCAGATGACTGTGCATTAACTTATGCTCATATGGTGTTATTGTACATATTTTAATTGGTCAGAACTCAATGCACCTGTTCCTTTTTTATCATTTCTTGGATTTCTGTGAATGTCTTAATATTTCTTTTCTGCTACGCTAAGGCTATGTTTAGTAATGGAGTGAGGAATGGAATGGAATATGGAATATAATTTCTATTCCTATATTTAGCATGCACCATGGAATAGGAATTTGGATTGCATTCATTCGGATTTCTATTCCTATGTTTAGCATGCATTATGGACATGATATTTTTTTTTTTTCTACTGCCCAATAATCATTACTATGCAATAGTTGGCTTAGTTTTGATTTTGTGAATTTACCTTTCAGCCTACAGAAACTTTATATATTGTCACAGAGCATTCTAGTTCTGCTCTGTGTTATCTCACCTTGAGCTGACTGCAACAGTTGGTCATTCTTGGTGGATATTTTTCCTTTTTCTAGTTATGATTCATGGATTGGATCTTTTTTGTTGCTTGCTAAGTTAGAAATTTTCATTGAAGTTCGTAATTTAGATTAAAGATAAAACAGTATTAGACATTTCTTAATTTTAAGGATTAGTGTATTAGCTATTACAACTTTTGGCCTGATTATGTGGATGGTACCTTTACATGAATGTTTTACTGTACAGGAGCACTATTATTTTTTGCTTTGCTGGGGCTGTCTGGCTGCTTCATTACTTGTTATGATCGAAGAGTTCGCAGTGATTTGGCTCAGCCTTGTCGAGAATTATGTCTTTGTTGCTGCCAGCCTGGGTATCTCTTTTATTTATTTCAAAAGCTGATGCAAATGATATTGTTCTTTCATTTGGTTTGATCTTTAAGAGAGCTATGAGTATTAGAATTTAGACTGATCTTGACTGTTTGGTATCTGGAACAATTAATTTGTTTTTGCTTGGTAGATTATAAGGATTATCATATTGGGGAGAGACACACATTTGGTTTACCATTGCTTCTGAATGTTCAGTGGAAGGAATGAGGAATTTTAAATGTCTTCTTAGATGTTGAAGAATCTTGAAAACATTTTTGCAAAACTTTCTTGCTATAATAATTCTTTTATATCCAGGCCCATAGAGCTAACCCACCCTCCTTTTTCTCCAAGTTTAAGATGAAAAAGTCTTTTCTGATTGTGTTCTTTCCTTGTTAACTTTAAGGCGAACTACAGTGACTGTCATGCATGTACACTTTTTTTTTTTTAAAGGATGATGTATGTACTTCCGTTAGTTCTTCTACTTTTCATAATTATTATATATTGCACTAGGGTTTTGTTTTTGTTTTGCTTGCCTATTTTGTCCTGTCTATGCAGAGGAAAGGATGGAGGAAATTTGAAAGCAAATTGAATTCAACCTTGAAATTTATCAAATTGTTTTATCAACTGATTTACTGCACAAAATAAGCAATTAGAAGTGACAAACTGTCTTGCTAGATTGGTTCAGCCTTCTTTCTCCTCTCCTCTCCTTCATTGTAAGGTATGGTGACTGGAGAGGATAATCATAATGGATGTCACTGGTACAACAATGTGCCTTAAAAAAAATCTACCTTTGTGCTATTGTACTGGATTACTAGGCAAAAAATAAATGAAGTGCCGAAGGAATGTCTATTTATTTGATGAGCACTAATATGTGAGTTGTGCTTTGGTATGGGATCGAAGTTCATTAAACTTGAGCCCATTAAAACAGCAGATGCTAGACATTCTTTAGTATTACACGCATTTACATGAATGGTGCGAACTCATGAAATTTTTTTCATCACTTGCATCTTACTGAGCTGCAGTTGCTAGATTTAGCAACTCAATTTAGTAATAATTTGGGTAATTCATTTGCTTTTCTTATTTTTGCAGAATGTGTGCAGACTGCCATTTACCTGGTACTCTTTGTATGTGGACTGACTGTACCACATGCTTTGAAAGCTGTGCAAGTGCAGCCGGTGAATGCGGTTGCTTAGGAGGTGCTGGCGAAGCAGGGTTACCATTGTTATTTATAATGGCTTTGATTGTGCTAGGACTATTTACTGTGATTGGCATATTCTATAGTGTTTTGGTTGCTACTATGGTTGGACAACGAATTTGGCAACGCCATTATCACATACTCGCAAAAAGGATGCTAACAAAGGTGAGTGGGTAACCATCTTCTAATCTCATCAGGTCCAAGGTCTTTCACCAGTATGGGGTTTGTGACTTTGACCGTATGGCTGAAAGTTGAGTGTTAACATTCTAAGACTGGATATGGACATAAGACATGATATTTGATACAACACAGATACATTGACACAGCTATTCTTTAAGGAGTTAGCACGTGACACTAGTATTGGCAATGTGTTGTGCCATGTTGGAAATGCGTCTGACACATATATATTCATCTAAGACTGAAGTGTCGGTGCTTTATATAATTGATTCAATCCTCTTTTTCCACTACATAATCTTTGTTAAATTGTTGTGCACCACATATTAACTCTGATGTTTATGCAAATTTTATTTGATTAATATTTCTCAACAACATGAATTGATTTTTTCTTTTATTCCTTCTGCTTTCTCAGGAATATGTTGTTGAGGATGTCGATGGCGAGATGACAGGATCTGATTGGTCTCCTCCGCCTCTCCCACCAGAACACATTCACCAGCTGAAGAGTCTGGGTCTATTATGAGTAAATTGAGTGCCGTATCATTGATCACAGGAATAACATACTGTAGAGATGGAGTGGTACTTTATCCGGTAGGTCAATCTATACTGCAAGCCTTTGAATTTTATTCAACACTAAACGCCTCCTGCAGTTACTATGTAAGAGAATATCAAATGCTCTTTGATGATGTTCAAATTACATTTACAAATCTATTAATGATAAATTGTGAAAAATTTCCTCGTATTGTACTATGATAGTAAGATCAGTAAAGAGAAGTGAACTACGGTGTCCTGAAAATAACTAACAAAAAATTTCTCTTCATATTTTCTCTCTACTGTAATCTATCAAAAAAGAATTACACTCTGTATTAGAGATGTGTTTATGGCATTAACCATTTGTTTTTTTATTATGTATACACTGTTAATTTTCATAATGGATATATGGATTTTCTACATGAAATTAGCTTACCTATTATTGTCACTGAACAATTTTTTTTTTTTTTTTTTTTTTTTTTTTTTCTACATGAAATTAGCCTTACCTATTATTGTCACTGAACAATTTTTTTTTTTTTTTTTTTTTTTTTTTTTTTTTTTTTTTTTTGGATGGCCAATTTGTATCAGATCTTTTATTTAAAAAACTTTTCACATTAGTTCAGACTAGATTTTGCTCGATCAGTATCTTTCTTCTTCCACACGTAGATTTCTCTGTCGTAATATGGGGATAAGGCTCAATTCAGCTCTGAACTTTTAAAAAAGAAAAAAGAAAAAAAATCTGTGGTTTACCTGTACAGAAACGGACAATTTGCCACCTTTCTGACTTGGTGAGCACGACTTGGTGGTCTATGTAAGTGCAAGAAGTATTCCTAAGTTTAGTTAATTTCAATTAGTTATTTAAAAATTTATCTTATCTATTAATAAGTTTAGTTAATTTTAATTTGATTTAATTAAAAATAAAACTTAAAAAAGGGTTTAGTTTAATTGATTCTTGTATACTCAATAGTTTGGTTATTGATGTTTGATAAAGATTTTAATTAGTGATTGATTTATAACTCGTTCATTCCATCAGTTGTGTTTTAAAGTTTTTTTATAACAACTGATTTTGTATTTATATCATTATTTGAACCTTTTTAATGTTAATAAAATTATTTTTTTATTAATATTTTTTATCATTTTAGTTATAGTTATTTAGGAATAATAATAATTATTATTTAATAATATTTTTAAAAAATTGAAATAATATTTTCTATATTCACTTTAAAAGTTTTATATATATATATATAGGAAAAGACGGTTTTGCTTTTCTTTATTGTTTTTTAAATTTTGCTGGTGACTTAAGACTTAAGAGGGATTACTGCCGACAGACTTGTAAAACCCACGTGGCAGATGACATAAACCTCACGGGCAGGACAGGGATATTTTATTTATTTATTTTTAATTTTTTAAAAATTTCAACTTTTGTTTCACAGGATGGATACTTGGTACTGAATGATACTACGCGTGATTTAGTTTGAGAATCTTCCAAATCAGAGGTGGATTCATTGGATTATGTCAAACTTTTCTTAAAAAATTCGATGGCTAGGCACATAAATTTTCTGAATTTTTTTATTTTAATTTTATGGTACCTTTAATTTTAATTTTTGATCCATTAAATATTTTAATTTATAAAATTACTTATAATAAATATTTCAATTTATAGAATTATTTTATTGAACACTTCAATTTACAAAATAAGATTAATTAAATACCTATTAAATAGTTAAAAATATATAAAAATTATTGTTTCAAAAGCTATACTAATTATACATCAAACTAATATTTTATATAGAAGTAAAAAATCCTAAAAACTATGTGCAATGATATCAAAATTTACAAATTAAAGTATATAATAGGTCATTCATAAAATTCAGCGCATCATAAGATTAAAGTTGCAAAACCAAAATTCAATTAGATTTTAGGATTATTTTTATAAGAGATGTTGGTAGGGTAATATGTGGTCCGGTAGCAGGAGAATTGAAATATTTATGTTACTATTTTAAAAATTCTCTATTTGTTATTTAAGATTTTTATATGGTAATTAAAAGAAGAACTAAATGACTTGAGTTATAATAAAATATTTCTTTATCTAATAAATTGCATTTTATCTAATTATTCAACTCTTAGTGATTTTCAATTAATTTTAAGAGAGGAGAAAAGTAAAATAAGTTTGAATAAAATGTAAAAAATACTTAACGTATTTGATGGAAATAATAATAAAATTCAAAAAAAAAAAAAAAACTAATTAATACTATTTGGGTGGCATTCTATTCATTTAATTCATACACTTGATAGCTAATTTATATCCAGCAACTAAACGAGAGATATTTGACAAGAATTTTAATCTATAGCAGCTTCCATCATAAGCTGAATGGTATTTATTAACTACAATTATTTTTTTAAATTAAAACTTTCACATGATCATTTTATTTTTAATTATCTAAAAATATAAAACTATTAAATCTCACTATAAAAATTTTAATTAATATTTTAAATACATTAAAATGAAACACATTAATCTAAAAAATAAAAGAAATATATAATACATAATAATTTATAAAAATAGTTATAGCTCTAACTATAATTTTACATTTCAATAGCAATTGTTATTAAAAATATTTTCAAACAACAATCATTCATCAACCAACAAATAGGCCTACTCATGGCCAAGCTATAAGTTTCAATTTGCTTAGAAAAAAGTTGATCAAACAAGTGGGAGTTTTAATTTCTTCATTCTGAATACCAACAATTTGGGAATGATTTACCAGGAATATCAAATTTTATGAATAAATTCCAAAATGTAAAAATCCTATGAAATTGCCACGTGTAAGTGCAAAGAGCGGTTTTCCAGTTCATCGAATTTGTGTGCGGGTTTCAATTAATTTCAGGAAGCGGTTTTCGGTTTAATTTCGGTGGTTTTTATCACAAAAACAAACCCACCGTCTCAAAAGTGAGTTGTCCAAAATTGCTTGCTCTTCTCTTCCCTCTTTGTTCTAGGCAACAGAAAGCTCCTGAACCTTGTTTTAATAAAACAGTGACAGTGAAGCAACAGAAAAATCTATTGAAATTAATTCTCTTAGAAAACGTTCTGTTTGTTATATCAAACTATATAGTAGTATTCAATTGGTTTCTTCAATTATAAATTTTTTTCCAGAATTTGGTTATAAATATATAAATTCATTCAAATTTCATTAACCTATGAACGAAGAAATGGAACCAAAGCCAGCGGCCTTCCCAAAGACATGGAGTGTTAACTGTTAACAGCTTGATGTAGACAATAATCATTAATTAATTTTTTATTATATTATTGTTTTGGTTATGAACATTCATCTATCTAATCTAAGTTTAGAAATTAGAAGTATCATAATAATAATAATAATAATAATAATAATAATAAGAGAACGCGTAGTCGGTGAAAACTGCCACGTCCAAAACCATCAACCCAAAAACCAGCATAAAAAATGCTGAACATGCTCCAATAAAAAAAAGGCAAATACATAAAAACCAGTCCACCTGTAAATCTTATCCAGACTTTATAAACTAGTGCTGCCCTACTGCTACTATAAATGCCTCTCATCTCACCCTTCTTGTCCATCAGTTAATCAAAATTTCAATATTTTTAACCTGAAGAGAAAGAGAGAGAAGCGAAAATGGCGGATATTGCTATTTTGGTAGCAGAGGAGTATGAAAGGAGAGTCAAGAATTCAAGAAAAGGTAGCGGTGCTGATACAAAAATAGAGGTCAATTGGGTTTCTTCTATTTCTGAAAGGGTCAAGAATTTTAAGGTTGAGCAAGAAAATCTTGAAATTGTGAAATGGTTTTTGGACCCTAAAACCCAAATTGGCGTTGCTGCTTCTAATGGTTTCTTCTCTGCTTAATATTGCTTTGATTTTCATATAATTTGTATATATTTGTATTATCATGTTCTATTTCCTGTAAGATTTTGAATCATACATTGAAATATTATCTTCTTTTGGAGTTTCCTTGAATTGAAAAGATCTGCATTTTCAGATTTCTGATTTTTTCTTCGAAAACGTTATTTTGGCCTTATTATATTGCCTTATCCTTTCTTGATTCTTCTTTCTGAGTTTGGATAGGATTTTCTTTTTCTTCGAAAAAAATAAAACGAGAGAGAGAGAGAGAGAGAATTCATCGGGAAATATGCCGAATCAATTTTACCAAAATCGCGATTTCTTATGGTAAATTGACCATTTTAACATGTAAAAACGCGTGGACTCAAATATAAAATTGTAACGTCGTACTATGGTAAAATTGTAATAATCGGATAGATATTATATTAAGACTGAAATTGACTAAATCGGGTGAATTTTTCCTTTTAATCATCAGCGAGCTTTTTTCTTTTAGGTGTGGTAAAAATGAGAATTAAAAGCAACTAGTTAGGAACATTACGAACAATCCATAAACATCGGTATTAAGCAATGGTAGTAAATCAGAAATGGCAAAATAAATCAGAAGGGTCTTCAAGATTTTGAACCCTCCATAACAGCTTATTTCTGCAAGTGAAGTAAATATATATAAATCCATAAACTCGTATAAGTCAATGGTAGTAAATCAGAAAATGGCACAAATAATCACGAAGCGGTCTTCCAGATGTGACCGCCTCCTAACCAGCTTTCATTTCTGCAAGTGATAGTAAATAGTATTATATATTATATATATATATATAATTTGACATAGAAGATATACCAAAGCCAACCCTCTTCTTCTCTCTTTTTATTAAATATAAAAATTTATTTACAACTGAATTTCATATTTTAACTGAAATGCATACCAAACGGGATGCTAGACATAGAACGTTTGACATAGAAGTAAAAATCAGTTGAGCTAACTCATGAGCGTTTGGTATGCTAGACATAGAACGTTTGACATAGAAGTAAAAATCAGTTGAGCTAACTCATGAGCGTTTGGTATGCTAGACATAGAACGTTTGACATAGAAGTAAAAATCAGTTGAGCTAACTCATGAGCGTTTGGTATGCTAGACATAGAACGTTTGACATAGAAGAATTATTCAAATTTAGTTTGAGAAAAATTCAAAAAAGCTTTTACATATGCATAGATATAGTGTTTATTTTAAACAATAGTTTGAACTTTTACGTATACATATACATGAATATATATAATAATATATTATATTTATTTTAAACTTATTGAGTATCGAATCACCCCGTTATATTTATTTTAAACTTATTTGAGTATCGAATCACGAACTCGAGTTTAAAATTTTTTGAATTGGAACTCCGACCTCAAATCGAGCTCCAACTTTCATCATCTGAGCTCCGAACTTGGCAGATTCGAGCTGAGTTCAACTTATTTGCAGCCATAGTTAAGTATTTTTAATATTCCACATCGGAGGATAACTTTTTTTAGAAGCACGTCTTTTATTTTTTTTTCTTCTGCTTATCGCATATTCGGTGGTACAATTAGGGCCAAGTTTTTTCATGTATAGGATTTCTCTTCCAATTGGAATCTCACACTTGAAAAAGAAAGGCTTTGCTGGAATGAAGTGAATAGGCATATGAATAATGTAAGTACTTCAATTCAAAACTGATTAATCCTATTATTAGTGCTCGTTGTGGGTTGCAAAATTACATAGAAGACCAGCAAAAGAAGAAGGGTGATTTACTGTTAAATGAGATTGATGCTGATTTTGAAGTTCAAACAATCAAAACATACAAGAGTATGCGACGTGCATTATCCACTAGTCATGTGTCCTTATGACATCATTTGATTCTTTTACAAACAGCATATGATTTATGGATATTTATCACATAAGATAGATATCATGTCGAGTTCAATCTACCATAAGTTTTTGGATTTGTGTTAATAAAGCATTATTCATATAATATGACAATCACATAATTGTACCATATGATATATTTGTGACTATAGTTTATGATGGACAAATGGCAAGAAAATGGCCAAATGCATAAAATATTTTACTTTATCAACATAATTTGGAAAATCACCCACCTGATTATGCCGGAAAATAAAAAGGCTTAGAAAAAGCAACGCAAGTGTCCCTATTACTAAAGATAATATTATCTCGCTTCAAAACTTGGGATAAACATCATCAAAAATGCAAAGTGCTTGCTTAACACAAGTGGTTTTGGATGGGATTCCGACCACAGTTCGCTCAGCACCTACTGATGCTACCAAAATGACTAGTCATTAGAGAATTTGATGCTAGATAAAGTGAAAAACAGTAGTGTAACCACAAATTTTCAAACATAAGTATAACAAAATATGCCTTAGGGGTGTTTCAGTAATTTACCACAACACATTTGCCGACACAAGATCTATAACTGCATCTGAGACTCAGCATGGGCATATGCATAACTAGGGTTAGAGCATTGATTGTAAATGATTTCCCATAAATAAAATTAGTAACACGACAGTAGTCATCTCCAAACTAGGCAAAATTTGACAAATAAGTCCAAACTACTGTTTAATTTCATGGGAAAAGAGAGGGGGGAGTCCAAATTGAGAGGCCTCATACATTTTAAAAGGAAAGCTGATATTGAAAGAGAAATGTATTTCTACTCAGTGATCACCAGGGAGGCTCTTGATGATATCAGAATCACCTGTACAACAGAGACATTCATTCAAATGTCAGTGGATCACATATATTCTTTAACACAATATTCAAAAGACAAATTCGATATGTTATCACCTGGATCGATAATGCTAAGGCAAGAAACACGGAAATACTTCCCACAAGCAGTTCCCAAGTCGACATTGTCTACAGAACCACATAACATTGATGACGAAATTAGTTTCAAAGTTATAAACACTGAATAAAGAATACGGCTGTTCATACATGCGGAAAACTTGGGCTTTCAATAACTAGTCGAACAAATTCAGGATCTAAGATACATATTAGATGACAGCATGATATATAAGAAACATACGAGGATATAATGCAATCATAGACAACCACATTCCCAATCCCTCATATTTTCTCAAAAAAAAAAAAAAAAAGGATTGCAATTCTGTTTGATTTGATGCTGATTTACTTTCTTACAAATGACTTTATAATCTTCATATGAATTGCAATCAATCAGTCTTTTCGTGGATGTTTCATTTTACATTTGCCTGTTTAGTTCAAAAGACGCAAAGACTTAGTATTTGATACTAAACTATATTTTCAAAGACTACATGTCCAATAAAGAACCCTGCAAGATATACCAAAAAATGTATAGCAAGAAATCTGAAAAAACCATATTAAGTAAATCCAACTCATATACAATCTTAAATATACATAAAACAACACAAATTTAATATGACATACAATTCTAACTTCAGAAGAGAATAAAATCCAAAAAATAATTGTCTAAACAGGGTGTTAGTTTCATTTTTCAAAAAGTGACTAATTTTTTTAACCAAAAACTAAGGAAGCTAAACAGTATATGACATCGCAATTCATATAACTCGAATTTTTAGACAACATGCAATTAAAATCTAAAATGGTATGCAAGTAACATCTAGAAGCTCATCATATCAGCAGAAAATTTGAAATTAAAATATATAAGCTAATGAGGTGAACAGTATTAATCTTATGGGTGCAATTACCCCATTCTCATATTCAGACACAAACATTATTCTAATATCCTCAACTATAATGGATATCTAAATGAACAAAAAAATAAAAATAAAAATAAACATCATATGTAAAAAATCTAAGATCCAGTATAAGATATAAAGTTACTTACTTCCATTATAATGGTGTACTCCAACCTTAGAAAGCATGGCATAGTACTCGATCTCAGATTTTCTCAGCGGTGGGCAATTGTTTGAAATTATGATAAGCTTGCCTACCAATAATAAATACCCACAATTAAAATAAAATAAACAAAAAGAACACAAAAAATGAAACGAGTTATAAAACAGGGTTTCACCTTTGGAAGACCTCAGAGACCGAAGCACGGTTTTGTAACCGAGAGTGTACCTTCCACTCTTCATCACGAGAGCTAATCTGTTATTGATGCTCTCATGGGTCTTCTTCTGTAATATCACAAAAGAGGGGGAAAATTAGGAACGACAACAAAAATTACAAATCTAAATAGGAATTTTGCGAAAGATGAGATGATTGATAAGGGGAAGAAGAGAAGGACGTACAGTTTTCTTGCCAGAAACCATTTTCTCCGCGAGAGTGGTGCCGCCGAAACCCTACACTTCTTGGCTGCTCCCAATCGGGTAGGGTTTTTGAACAATCTTCCGCTAAATAGTAGGGTTTGAGTGGGTGGACTGGACTTTATTTAAAATTGAACCTGAGCCCAATCCATTTCCAGGTAGCCCCAAGCTGAGGCGGTTCGGGTTTGGGCTAAGAACAAAACCTTTCTGATAATCTATCTTAGAAGAATTCTAAAGGAAAAAAAAAATGGGAATTTGACTATCCTCCCTCGTTTCCACGTGCCCTTCATACATAAATTTTACGCTCCTGGACTTTGTGGTATTTAATCACGACCCTACATTTTTATATTTAAATAATAATTATATCTCTCGTTAAAAAGAAAATAATTTTACATGATTTCAATCATGACTTTGCATTTTCATGTTTCATTTTCATTTTTGTGAGAAGCATAATTATTATTGAAATATGAAATTTCTGATTCATAATAAGGTTTTGCGAAATTTAAGAATTATAAGTATAATCGTCGAAAGTATAAAATTTATGTATTAGAACTTTCCAAATTACCATTTATAAGGTTATGGTAAAATTATATGCGAACTTTTAATTTTGAGAAAGACATTTCAGTGAGAAATTTATATTGGTCTAAGAATTGATATGTCAAACAGCACTCGACTTAGCTCAACACAAATTGTTTATAGTCCTATTCAAAATATTTTAGATATTTTACCACAATATTTCCTTAAATGGTCAACAAAAGCTAAATGACCGATTTGTTAAGAAAACTAAAGTTTATGAATATTTTAATATGGATTTCAAAAAATAGTGGAGTTGTAATCAAATTTCAGGAAGCAAATAATAAACTGACCTTTCAAATATATTAAGTATGTTTGGTTGGAGTAAGTAGACTAGGGAAGTGCAACTCTTCATTAAATGCATAAAGTGTTTGTATTTAGTTTGCATTATCAATTCTACATTCTGAAAAGTAGATCATCCAACTTCCTTATACAGAAGACCTAAGTTCCTTAAATATGGATAGGAAAGTTACAATTCCCTAATTAAATACAATGAATTTACTAATTTATCCTATTATTTAAATTCACTCAAATTTATATTATGAATTGTAATTTATAGTTCAAAAGCAATTCACTTCTTAGAAAGTTGATTTGTATATTAAACACGTACAAATTTTACTTTCTTGAAAATAATTTTCTTGGAAATATATTTTCTAGAAATTATATTTTCGAGGAAATTAACCATTTTAAACCAAACGCAGGCCTAGGAAACTTATCATCATTGAGATTACCCTCTCTTTTATTTAACTCTCTTTTATTTAACTATTCATGTCTTCCAATCATATCTTTCAAATCTTCAACACTAACGATCCATCCTATACATATACATAAGTAAAACCGTCCGAAAAAATCAACGCTATTAAAAATAGATTTAATTGAATCCTTTTATGTACTTGAACTTAATTTAACAAAATTTAATTCGTTAAAAAATTTAATTTTTTTTCTTGTTCTTAATTAAAAATCCAACTATTTATACCCAAACTATTGTGAATATATAAATTTTGAATATAAATATAAACATTATAAATTAATATCTAGATATTAGATATATAATACAAATGCATATTAAATGATTTAAAAATCCTAAATGCAAGTATTGTAAATATTTCTGAATGATTTTGCTCACTCAGTAATCAGTATACATACGCTTGACTGATACATCCGACCAACAAGTATAAATAACAAATCCTAATTATAGCATTGCTGGTAAAATTTTGTTGAAGTGCACTTTGCGTCATAGTAACTTACCTCATAGGTATAAAAGCATATGATGCGAAAGCATGTAAACAATTCTTCAGCTACTATAAATGATATGAAAAGCATATTTACAATGCCACTGCTTGGGAGGAACAGCTCTTTCTACAGGCAGGTCTTCGAAGCAACTATCTGATAGTATCGAACCATTTACGTAACATACAGACTAAACTGTAAGAAAATCCAAAGAAACCTTATTCTTTTTGCACCGATCTACCAGTTTTGCCGTGACTTGATAATCCTAACAGTTATAGATAGTAGATCCAAGCAACTGCTTTGGTTTTACAAAGGAAATTACTCTAACAATTAAAGAGTCGCGTTAGTCTGGGAGAAAAGGTTAAGGCTCAAGAGCTATCAATCCAAGGAAGCAGATGTGGGAATGGAGCTGTTCTTGCTGTGAGTCACCATGTAACCGCAAATGTAGTAGGATTCTACCTACTCACTTTCATCATCACTTTCTTGGAAGTTCAAATGATTCATATTCCTTTCGAGTGGTGGAAGCCCATCATCTGAATCACTATAAGATCCCTCATCTTTGCTTACTTCTGCTGCTGTAGTGGAGAAATCAGACATACATGTCAATAATTTGAAATTTTTATTTTCTACAGATTGTAAGTGCCATTCGAGGAATCTAATGAAAAGATTTAGAAGCAAACCGTACATAGCATTCTCTTTCTAGTTAATCAAAAAATAATAATAGGAATATCAGATAGGCCCCCAAGCAGACTTATATGGAGAAATAAGGCATACAAAGATAAGCTGAATATGATCCCAAAAATGTATTCTGAAATCAAGAGTACCATCAGAAAACAAATGAAGCTTACATCAATTTGAATTATAGCTAGCCAATCTTACAGGGTAAGGACCAGTTGCAAGCTTTATTTATTAGACCTATGGTTAATAAGATGCAGCAAGATAAGTGAAGTCATCAGATAGCATTCTTTACTAAATATCTAAAAATAGGATAAAAGCACCTAAATTAAATAGATTTTATAAGAGCACAAACATTGTATGATGTAAGATTATTTGTAAAATAAAGATCCCAACAATGAATGTCTTGCCATCTAAGTTTAGCTTATACAAAGAGAAGATATTCGACGGTAACGTAGAAACTAGGGAACAATAGGTAAGAAGCATTGTTCTATAATCTGGGTGCAGAATGCACCTTTTCAAATTTTACCGTAATCCAAGTTCTACACATCTTCAATAGACAAAAAGAAAAAAATTCACCAAGATGGCAAAACAGGTCCAATCCAAGTATAGCGAGAGGAAGAAAAGTTGCATGCTATAAAACTAAAGGGGAAAGTAACAGCTAAATGGCAGTTGATTTAGAAGGTGTGGCACAAATGATGGTTGATTTAGGGGGATCCACGAGAAGAACACAGGCCAAACTTGTTATTACCATTGAGTAATATAATTTAAATCACATGTAATGGAGATGTTGGGAAGACAGTATGAAACTAGTTTTAGTGAGAATGTCCTGATCCTTCTATGTAAAGTAAATCACAGTTGAGATTGCTAACTGGTTCAGCAGTTCCAGAACAAGCAGATCCAGTTTTCCATTGTACTGGAAAAAAGAGGTTAGGAAGAGTTTTTCTATAATCTAGGCACAGAATGCACCTTTCCAAATTTTACTATATTCCATATTCTACAGATCTCCAATACACAAAATAAATTCACCAAGATGCCAGAGAGGTCCAATCCAAGTATAGTAAGAGGAAGAAGAGTTGCATACTATAAAGGTGAAGAGGAAAAAGAAGAGCTAAATGATAGTTGATTTAGAAGGTGTGCCACAAATGATGGTTGACTTAGGAGGATCCACAGTGAGATTCACAGGCCAAACTTGCTAGTACCATTGACTAATGTAATTTAAATCACAGGTAATGGAAATGTCTGGGAGACAGTATAAACTAGTTTGAATGAGAATATATAGATCCTTCTATGTAAAACTAAAAGTTGAAATTGCTGACTGGTTTAACAGTTCCAGAAACAGCATATCCAGTTTTCCATTATACAGGATAAAAGGTTCAGAGAAGTAAATAATCCAAAGCTTTTGCTGATAACAAAAGCATTTGTATCATTTTTCACTTTCAAAAATAAGATCTTTCAATTTTTGAGTAGCCATATGATGTGAAAAGAGAAGTCTGATTATCGGTGAAGAAGAAGTACCTTCAACTTCTGGGACTGCTTTTGGAACCTGACTTTGTGCAGAAAGCCAATCATTTTGGACAGAAATGATGGCAGCACTATTTTCACATTCAGAGTATGCCTTTAGAAGTTCTCTGTATCAATTGGAAGCCAAAACAACATAACAATCAATGCCAAAAGAAATTTCAAACTCTAGTTATAAAAGTATTCTGACATAGGAAATGGAAGGCAACATAAAATTCAGAGTAAACAAGGGAACACCTATCCAGAGAACCAGATACAAGAGAATTGTTGCAAGAATAACATACTTTGTTCTTCACGCACATGAACATAGAGAAAAAATGTAAAATAGAATAAAACGAAACAGTAATTACAAAGCATAGAAGTTATAGCCACTGAAGAGTCTTCAAACAGCCTTTTTAAGCTCATGTAGAGGAATATTTAATTTTTGTTTTCTAATAATTGAAGATAGAAGTTATCAACTTTAGGTTGATTGGGTTTAAAGAAAACCATGCTTCATAAAATATTTAAGTAAAATGTCACTCAGAATACATGAAAACAAAGCACCTGTTAAGACTCGAGAAAGCATGACCCCATTTGAATTTCCCCAGCAACAACTCTGCAGTGTCCTCTTCCCCACTGTTAGAAAATACGATGTTAGTGCGAAACATAAGACAATTTAGTTTATGACCAGAATATGAAACTCACACTCAAAGAAAGCGAGCTTAAACAGTTTCCTAGAATATTATCAATCCCATTGTGTTAGATACAGATTAGCGCAATTGCTTTGACTTGGGTAAGAATATCCTATATATACACAATTCCAGAAGCCTTTATTTGGAGTGTCAAAGTGTCATAAGCATGTTGAAGCATCCCTGTCTGACAGATGCTTTAGGGTAAAGTGAAGGTTCAAGTATCCGTCTTGAAGTAATTCAAATTTATCAATTATGATCATCTAATCTAAAAAATAAATAGGATGACAGAATTCAGGAACTCTATACTATAATCACATACTTAAACTGAGGGCTCTTGTTTCACATTTTCACCAAAATGACCTATATTACCAGCACAATAATTACCTATGCCATTATCACAACCATTAGTTTTAACATCGCCAGCTTGCTACAGCTGCTAACCAATAAACTGCCAGTCTGCAACCTATGAATCATGAACACTTCAGCTTTCAGCATGTGTCCAAGTCATAGGTCTGTGTCGTGTCGTATTAGAAACTTATCTAACATAACACTCATAAACATGTATATCGTGTTAATTTCTGTAGACACAGAAATTTAGGCATGCATGTCTAACTCATGTTTTAAATATCCCATGTACCATGTCGGTACTTCATAGATTGCCACTGACATGGAATCATACCTTGCCATGGATTTCATATCTTACAAGAAAAATATTCATGGGGTTCATTTGGCTCCTATTTTCAAAAGTTGTATATGGAAAAGAAAAGGGCAAATTATCCTCTGAAATGGACCTTCTTTTGGCCGACTTTCTCTTCAAGAACTTGTAAGATAAGTTTGACGTACCCAAAATTCCAACATTTTTCAGGATATAGCTTTCTGATTTTCCAAAAACTGTTTTCAATCCCTAAAAAATAATTGAAAGATTTTTTTTTTTTTCAATGAACAAAAAAAAAAAAATACTCTCATTTTCAGAAATATAATACAAGAACAGAAAATCAAAACCAGAATTAAACATGCCACAAGCATTTATCAAGAATATTCATAATATTCTTGAGGAAAAACAACTCTTTAAATTGTCCTCACAAAAGATGTTTGCAAATGCTGGTACTTAGGCATGGTCAAACGCACTGAACATTGATAATTTAATGTGAAATATATCAAAAACTGTACTGATAATATCTCATTCTAAAAGTAACAAGTAATTCAAGTGGAAAAACTTGATTACAAAACAATTAGAAGCCTAATGCGTAAATAGCGCATCATTGTAACATATTTCAGAAAAGTCATTAAACATCAATGTTCAATATAAAATAGTGTCAAAAAGTATCAGATATATAATTAGAGAATTAGTTTCAAACCCCATTAAGGTTTATCAATGTATAACAACAATAACAACTAAGCCTTAATCCAAAGCTAGTTTTGAGGCGGCCAATCATCCATTCCACTCTGTCTTGCGTTGGTTCTTGAGAAAAACCTAGCACATCAAGATCTTTCTTAATCACTTCTTCCATGTCATCTTGGATCTTCTCTCCCTATAGTAGCCTTATCTACTTCAAGGTACTCCATTTACCTTACGAGGGCTATGGTGGTGTACGACATAAATGGCTAACCCACCTTAACCTTTCTTCTCTCGTTTATTACTTGATAGGTGCCACTCCTACCTTCTCACAAGTAAAGGTTTATCAATATCTTATATTGATTTGGAACTATTGATTCAGTGGTGCACCTTTCATCAAGCACATTAAGGAGATTTGACTGATCCTTACATCTAATAACCTTAAAATACAAATGTGTAACATGAACTTCCTTTTATATTGAAAAAATTTTGCCAAGCTTCTGTCAAATGCTAGGTTTCAATGGCTATATAGTGAATTTTAGAGGTCCTTGGTGGAGTTCAATGAAAAGGTCTTCATCAGTGGGATGTAACAGAATGCAATATTTAGCATCTAAAACCATTGGCAGCAACAGTAGTGATTTCAGATGGGCATCTCGAGCTGTGTAAACATATGCTGCCTAAAATTTATTCCTTGTCACTTAAACAAACAGATAGCAAAATTTCCATCATCTAATCGTGTGCAATAACAGCAAGAATGCTTCATTAAGAGCCAAAATCAAACAAAAGAGCTTGCAACATAAAATGTTATAACTTGACTCCAGACAAAGAAACTGGTCTAGAAATGACCAAAATGATTATCAATACAACTTCTATTCTACAATTAAACCTTAGATATAGTAACCATAATTCAGTAAAAGCGGGATATTTAAAGGTAAAAGAATTGTCACAACATCAGCACATAATAAACATTTCATATGGGATTGGGTTGGAAATTTTGGCACCATATTATCAAAGCTGCAGATAATGCTTCTACGCAAGACAGTTCACAGGGTCGACCATAATTTACAGGATTTGCTGCTACAAGCCACGGTACTGCAATTCATAGGAAAATTCCAAATTTATCAGAAAGCAACCAATTCATTATATAAGCATGGAAAATTACTCAATTGTAGATAATCACCTACTTTGCAGGAGCTATTTACTCTGCAAGATTAAAGTCATTAAAATCAGGCCTTATATTAGAGAAGGCCCTATAGGTATTATGTTAAAGAAGGCCCAAATTTAAAATGGGGGTTAGGTTTTAAAACACAGAGAGGAAGAGAGGCAGATAGAGAAACACCATAACGTAAAAAAAAAAAATAAAAAAAAATAAAAAAAAATAAAAAAAAAAAAATGTTAAAGAAGGCCCAAATTTTAAAAAATGGGGGTTAGGTTTTAACACAGAAGAGGAAAGAGAGGCAGATAGAGAAACACCATACATAACGTAAAAAAAAAAAATAAAAAAAAATAAAAAAAAATAAAAAAAAAAATTGTCTTCTTCACATTGCAACTCTCTCCCATTCCTCTTCTTCTGTTTATGACCTGCCCATAAGTTCATTGATGTTTTCCAAGCCAAAACTTTATCATCTCCTTCTTCAAATAAGAACAGGATTGCTACTTTTGCGGATCCAGATCTGTACCATTGTGATCCAGATTGCGAAAGTACCACAATCCGGCACACACATCCCAGTCTGTGCTACCTAGGGGTTTGAGCAAATTGGGTAACCATGCCCATTCACATCAAAATGCTACTTCATAGTACAAAACAACTGCAAACACAATTTTCGGAAACAAACACCCGCCATCTTTATGAAACTTTCTTTTCATTAATTTTTTTTGACAATAGACAATTCTTCAAATGAATACAAAATAAAAAATAAAGAAAACTGAAAGAAAATTCCCAAATTCAAGGATAATAAGGTTCTCAATGATTACGCAATGAAATTACACAAATACATTCCACTATTATGGTGGCAACTTGAAGAATGATCAGAAACAACACTGAACCATAAAATGCACAATTAATTACTAATGATCCCTAAAGGAAAACCTGTATAAGATGTATGTGACGGACATCTGGTAAAGGAAAGTGCAGATGCATGTGGTCACATTCTTATGTAAAATAAGATAATTCTGAAAGGTAAGATTTAAAAAGAGTTGATGTTCATACACAACCGAGGAGCAGCACAACGCAATTTCACAAATGGTACATCACTCAAACGTGCCCACGAGCAATCCACGACAGCTAATCCTTTCCTCTTTATTAAGCTATGATCTTCTTTAGAGACACATTGAGTCCCAACAGGACTGCCAACAAAGAGATACAGCACATAGTAAGATGAATAAGGAACTTGACAAATGATTTCCATATTGAGAACGAAGCAAATGGATGAAGGAAGTATGAAAAATGGATTAGAAGGGAAGTCACTGAAGGGGAAGAAATGATATCACAAACTTATAAGGTAATGAAGAAAGGGTGTTGCTGTTACCTTAGAACAATGCCTCCAAAACCATTACTGACACGTAACTCCTGCATATAGCCATTCAATAGTTCATTTAATGACACGAGTAGCAACTACTTGCGATATTGAAAGTCTCAATGCAAAAAAAACCATAATGAACACAAGCCGGATGATCCATGAAATATGTGAAACCGACTACAGTGCTTAATCTTTATTATTTTGCCTAATTAGCTGTGTGATTGCAAATGGTGACAGAGGTTTTTAAAGTATGAAATGATGCAACCCGCAATATTGGTTATGGTTACTAATGAAAGCAACGAATTTATCATAACAGACCATGATGTCTGATGGACCTCAGCCTAAGCCGTTAAGGGTATATTCCAGAAGGTCCAAAGAAGGGTCCAGGACATGGGGATTGCTGCCTTGGGAATTAAGGGAGACACATCAGCCACACCAATGATTGGGACACCTGTCCAAATTTAGTTACAACCAAGGGGGTGATCGTGAATATAGTACAGCATTGGGAATTAAGGGAGACACTAGCCACACCAAATGATTGGGACACCTGTCCCAAATTTAGTTACAACCAAGGGGGTGATCGTGAATATAGTACAGCAGAGTGCATAGGAGGGAGGGCGCATCTGAAGACAACATTCCTTTCATTTGATTGATTCTTAGAGGTGCTCTTGGCTTGATTCTTAGTGAGTCAAGAATTCCCTTTTGGTTCTAAGTTTCTATTTCTCTTCTTTCTTATTTCTTAGGATTCAAGAATTCCCTTTTGTTCTAGTTTCTATTTCTCTTCTTCTTCATTTTCAATATCTGAAGATTGTAATCTGTAACACTTGGTTCTGAATTGAGATATAGATTTCTTCTTCTCATATCCATTCTAGAATTCTTTGATCTTCTGTTTGGTTATTTCCTTACTCTATCAATGTCACATATTTGTATTTATGGATATTTTCATTAATTAACATCGACTTTCATTAACCAATACATATATCACCGTGGTACCAAAGGGATCTATGAAGTAATACTTTGATGATCTCAGACCTAGATCCTCATAGTTGATTTCCTTTTCTTTTTTTTTATTGCATCTGTTAATAATTTGTCTATCAACCTTCTCAAATGAATATCTCCTTTCACACGACTGCTTTCTACATATAAAATATCTGTATTATGATCTAAAAGAGTCCACACCATCTCTCTTTCCAAGCTTTCCTGTTAGCCACCCAGTAACTAAATAATAGAAACAATAATGAGTCTTGCATTGAAATTGCATCTTATTATTATGGGAATAGAGGTGCTCTTGTCTTCCCCACAAGCAAGTGAAATAAACTAATTCAAGATGATATGTTAATGATATAAAAGACGACATGAGATCTTATACTCATCCATATAATATGGTTAGCATAAGACAAACTCCTGTCACACATAATGAGTAAACAACTGGTGAAAATATAACATGGAGGGAAAAAGTTGTAGAAATACTTTCTTTCAATAAACTAAATCTTGCAAGTTTGCGTCCTGTACACCTTTTTGCATCACATTGTCCAAAGTCCTGAACAAGGCATAGCATAAAGTCGTAACAATTAGACTGAAGCTTACAAAATAAAATCAATCAGAAAAAGTTAGCATCAATTTAAATTACTAATTACAGCTTTTCTACGAAGTTTTCTTTTACTATATATGAAATGTCAAAAGATTGTATTAACAATAAAGGTATATAAAAGACAAGAGAAGAGAGACAGTAAAAGGATCATACCCACATTGCAAGCTGTATTCTGGGGACATTTGCGTTCGCTTCCGGAACTGCAAACAGTAAGCAATTAATTTAAATATTAAAAAAAATGGTACTCACACCAATGCGAACATATATCAAACACCTGATACGCAATAAAAAAAAGGAAAGAAATCAAGTACTATATTAAAAAAATAGCGAGAGAAGAAGTAATACCTTGATCAGATGGAAGCGACTCATCTTCTCTGCGATAGTAGAGACGAAAACCATTCAGTCAGCGAATTTCCAACAATGACATGATATGAATTTAATGTTTAAAAACGGAATTACCGATCCAGTTGATTGGTCCTGCTGGATTGCCCACGATGGGAATTGTGAATTTTCGATCGCCTAGTTTTGTTATGACCCATTATTTTGGTAGTAATTGATTCTGTTAGTAAGTTACAGACTTACAGGCTTTCTCCGCAAGAATTGAAGGAGAACCTTCACAGCAGAGAATAACAACCAGTGGGGTTTATGCATGCACGTGCAATTCACGTGCATTCTAGGCAGACTTCTCTCTTTTTTTTTTTTTTTTCTTTCTCTTTGATCAAAGATGAGCTCAACTCACATCATTAGTTATTACACGTATGTCTGAAAATCTAAATCGTTTAAAGTTTTTATATAAAAATTAAAGAAGCAATTAATTATTTTATTATAATAAAATTAAGGATAATTTAATTTAAATTATCTTTCATCTCAAAATTAATAGTAATTATTTGTGAAAATATTTATTATATCTATTATAAATAAGGGTAAAATTGAAAACTATCATTTGTTGTTCCTTAAAATGCTCAAAATGACTTATGTATTAGGATAAAATAATCACCCAAAAACAATTTATATTTTGTGATAAAAAGAGTTCTTTCAAAAGATAAAATCTCATAGCAAATGAGCAACTTAATTCATTTGCTTACTAATAAGAAAGGGAAAAAAAAAAAAAGAGAATTTATTACCAAATTTCTTATAAAATTAGTGAGCACACCACACCTTATTAACAAAAAATATATATATTTCAATACCTCTAATAAATTTTTAATTGCTGATATATGATTTTCCTTTAACTTACATGAATTCTTTTTTTTCCAAATATGTAATTAAATTACTTATATATAGATTTATTTAATAGGCATAGAATTTATTATAGATAAATGAACTGATAAAAAATAAATTATGTTATAAATCAATAAATTGGTTTTCATTAAAATAAATTGATAATAATTATGTCCATAAATTAATTTTAGTATAAAGGATTTATTCAATCAATAATTCATGATGTGAAATTTCACTGGGACAATCATCCACGTATTACTCCCAACGGTGAAAAACATTTAAAAAAATGCTGACATGACAGCTTTTCTTTCACAACATTCTATTTTTCTTTTTTTTTTTTTAGAAATTTTTGAAATTTTCCTTTTTTCATAATATTTTCTAAATTAATATTTTATAATATGATATTTATATTTAAATTATTTAAATTTAAATTATAAAGGAAAGTAGCTCAAAAGTTTTATTAGTTAAAAAGAATTTAATTGTGTTAATAATTTTATTAATCATTAAAAAAAATAAAAACAGTCCGTTAATGTTATTAAAAATATTAATTTTCCCTCTATTAATGTTGAAATTAAAAGAAAGAAAAAATATATCACAGCAGGGTTAATTCTCTCATTTGAATAATTTTCAATAAATTGATAATAACCTCTCTAGTGGAAAGGTATATTTAATTTAACTCTTGGTGATATTTGATTGCTCATAGCAATTGTTCATAACTATTAACTAATGCATATTTATTACTTAATAAAGTTTCAATAATGATTGTTCTTAAAATATAAAGTATATATATATATATTTTTTTAAAAAAAATAATTTTAGTAATTATTTTTATAAAATATAGAATCGTGTTAAATGGTCTAATTTAGATTTGACATAATTTTCATGGTACACTTCGAAATGTTTGTAATGCCCTTAATAGATTTCTGTGGTAAATTTTGCCCACAATATACACATAGAAATTTAAGTGTTTTGACCTGATACAATGAAAATTATGCGAGAACCAAATTAGACCAAATAAATTTTCCCTATAATATATGCAAATTAACTATTAACTGAGTAGCTCATTAAAATTCTCATCAGCTCAACCAAATCCCTCAAAATAAAATGCCAATAAGATTTCATCAATCAATGTCAAATACCTTCTTTTTTTTTTTTTTCATTTTTGTCACAATATTTTAAAGGTTATAGGTTTTTCCTCTTTTTTATTCTTTCAATATTCTTTATTTTGTCTCCTTTTTTTAATAAAAACTTACTCTTAAATTTGATAAATTAACTAATTTAATTATAAAAATTGTCATATTTCATCTCAAAAACTTTTATTACATTTAAAAAAACTTAAATCATGTAACTTAAAATTTAAAAGAAAGATCCAAAATAATTGAATAAAAAATTTCAAAACATATGGACTTGTCAATTGATTTTAAAAATTATATAGTTTCTATAGAAGTTTTTATTATTTTGATGTTTTGAAATGATGATCTCTCTCTCTATATATGAAATGATGATCTCTCTCTCATATATATATAATATATATATATATAGTATATATATATATATAATCCTATAAGCAAAAAATAATGTGCAGGTTGCACTCTATTAATTGAGAAACTCATTTTATCCTATTTTATTTAGGAATATTTAATTATTTTTTTTTTTTTCTATTATTTAAATTTTTTTTTTCCCCCCACTTTATTTTTTTGGAAAATTGGATGGTTATATTTTTTATTTTTAAAATTAATAATATTTTTAATGAATACCAATAATTGTTGAAATCTAATGCTAATTTAACAACTATATCTATTTTATTTTGGTATTAATTTAATTTTTTTGAATTGAAAATTTTATTGCAATTTTTAGATTGTTTTTCTTTATTGTTATCTATATTTTAATTGGATTGTATATATTTCTTTTCTAACTTATAAAATTATATTTAAGATTTAAATAGCATATATTTTAAAATTAATATAATAACAATATTCTATTTTATCGTATTTGATTTTATTTTTTTTCAAAATTTAAAAATTTTTGAAAAATTTTAATTGGAAATTTTCTTGGAATGTTCTATATTTTAATTGAATTGGTTGTTACGTTTTTTAAATTTTAGAAAATTAAGATTTAAGATTCATACACAATCAATTTTGGGAAATCTAATTTCTAATTACAAATAATCCTATTTTATGCCAATGTTTGATGTTTAATTTTTTTTAAAAAATTTTAAAACTTTTAAAATTATTTGGCTTTTGAAATTTTTAATTTTTATACATATTCTATCTAGCTTAATCATGAGTTATACTTTAAATGAAACAAGATAATTGTTTTTGACATAAATATAATCATGGTAAAAAAAAAAAAGATCTAGCCGATTATTAAAAAAAAAAAAAAAAAAAACCTCTAAGCATTATCAAACAACTTATAATCGTTTGACCGTTTATTTATTAACTTTAATGCACGGGCATATAATTATTTATTATTTCAAATTACAAAACAAATTATGGTACGCTTCGTTATTTTTCTAGAATTCTATCTTCAAATTCTTCTGAATTAAATTAACACGGGAGGTTGTTTAATTATCAAAATAATAATAATAGATATTTCAGGTATTTGATAATTTAATATTTCAGGGCCACAGACAATAAAATATCAAAATACAATTTTTTTTTTTTTCTATTTGGAAAGAGAATAAAAAAATATCAAAATACAACTTTTTTTTTTTTTCTTTTGGAAAGGAATAAAAATACAACTTAGTTCTTCAAATGTAATAATAGCTTGGTTCACCGAATGAAATGCACTTGAATCCACTTGTTGATCAATTGAGTCGAAAAGTCGACATTTTAGGGAAGACTTCAACATAATCAATCTTCGATCCAAATGAGACATTCAACCATTAAACAGAGGGTGAGACTAAGGTAAGCAGTATTGGTTCGACCAAATAATCAAACTGGATCAAATTGGCTCATTTCAATTTTGTACGGACAACATTTTAAGAGTTCGGTTACTATTCGGTTTGGATAGTGATAACCGAATGATTTTTGATTTTCGATTCAGTCGCTTGCATTACTAATTGAATTGACTTTTATGTTCAAAATAGATGATTTGATTTTCATACTCTTCATTCGGTTACCATGAAATCTATTTGGTCAAATTAAACCGAATCAATTCGAAAATAATCCAACAATTAGGATACATTTATAAATCATAACAAAAGATAACATAATATAACTAAAGACATTGCTATTTTAAATTTTTAATAAAAAAATGAGATTTATTTGTAAGAGCATACAAGCCACTTATAATTTGTTTTCTTTCTTTTGTTAATTTATTGTATATTGAATTTTTTTCTTTTCTCTCCTTTTTATAGCACATCAGTTAGTGTATTATATATATTTTTATTTACATTCACAATCCAATTATCTTTTCGCAAGTAAGCATAAACCATCATACTCCTAATCAGGCTCAATAGTATTTTTAAGAAGAGTTTTTCGCTTCCGTCATCATTCCTACCCGGCAATGATATTCAATTAAAAATATGCATGATTTGAAGTTATATATTTAAAATTGTTCCACCTGACTTTGAAGCTGTGATTATTCTCTTTTTAAAATCTCAACTTGTAACGGTGTTTGATTATCAATTTATTTTTTAATGTTCTTTGTTGCTTTTATTAATTATTAATATTCAAAAATTTATGTTAGCATGAACTCTTTCTATTTTTTCAGTATAGCTTCAAGTAGAAAAAAAAAAAGATTCTGCATATACTAGATTGATACTAATATAAACTTTCACATTTGCAATATTATTTCTTTTGATTGTGGTGATGTTAAACTATTTAATTTTATTAATGCATAAACCTGACCTTGCGGGATTGGTTGAATTTTTCAAATTGCTGAATGAAGTGATTATGAATGCAAAATATGGTCATTGCTCCGTGTATATATATATTCTAGATTTTATATTTTTAGAAGAAACTATTAAACAAGACTCTTAAATTAGTTTTTCATTTTTGAAACTTTATATATACAACTATATTTATTGGTTTACACCTATAAAGATAAATTTATTGGTTCACACTAATTAAAAGATCTTTTTGTTTTTGTTAATTTATTAGTAAATGCAATTTATGAAGTATAAATTATAATATACTAATAAAATAATTCTTTAAAAAAATAATAATACCGTAAGCCGAGCAATGCACGGGTCTTCCCTAGTTTTCTTATATTTCTCATGTATTTTTCCAATTTTAATTTTTTTAAAATTTTCGGGTGCATCATAAATAAATTAAAACCAATTAAAAAAGAGAAAACGTCTAACGTTGTCAAAACAAAAAAAAAAAAAAAAAAAAAAAAAAAAAAAAAACCTTAAAATAATGGCAAAAAAAAAAAAAAAAAAAAAAAAAAACCTTAAAATAAGCAAAAATAAACGTGTTATGTAGGATTTACATTTAGACTTAGGATGAGATTTAATCATTGCTAAGGCCATTCCACGGTAACGTTTGAGTGTGTTTTAATCAAGTAAAAAATTTTGTTTATGTTAATTGTGGTACTTGATAACATAATTTTTATAATAGTTTTTAAAGGTTGAGAAAATTTTTTATAAAACGTCAAATACTCTAACAATTTCACAAAGATTGATTAAATTTTTTGACAATCATACTGATCGTTGTTTCTTTAAATTTAGCTAATTAAAACAACTAATGTCTGCATACTAAGACATAGTTTAGTGGTAAATGCATATACGATCCGGTAATAAATCTAGATTTGATTCCCCCATTCCCTATTCAAAAAAATAATCAATGTCATTTTTTATTATTCTAAATTAAACAGCTATTTTTAATAAATACTAAAATAGCTAATATTGTTTAACAACCCTAAAGTAATTAAATGTACCTATTTAGATGATTTTCATTCAACAACTATGTCCTTTTATGTTTTTAATCCCAACCTCTATGGGATAATATTCTAACAATAGTCAATCAAGTTTGAACATAAAAACATAATATTGCCTTAATTTAATTTCTGTTCGCAATATTTTCTTTTTCACATAAATAAATATTTAAATATATAATTTTTTTGAGAAGATATTTAAATATATAGTTAAAGAATACATACAAGAACCCAAAATATATGGGTTGCAAAAATTTACATTATGCTCACATAATTTCTGCAGAAGCTAAATAAAAATTTCTTCTGCAGTCAAAACTCAGAAATCAAACACTTTCATAACTCCCTCTATATCCTAATTAATAAAAAAAAAATCCTAATCTTTTACAAATAATTAAAATAATTGTTAATTGATTACCAAAAATAAGTGAAAATCCCATTTCCATGCAAAGGAGATACCAAGAAAACAATTTCCCCCTCACTTCTATCAAACTCTGTCTCATCATCATCTTTCGGCCGGCGATAACTGCCCACCACCTTGTCCGGCAACACCATAGTCCGACAAAGCGGGCAAGTAGACCGGCATTGTTGAAACCACTGGTCAACACAATCTTTATGAAACAAATGCTTACACTTCAAGTTTCTCACACTTTCATCCTCCACAAACTCCGACAAGCAAACTGCACATCCCGGTGACTCTGGCAGCCAGATTAGCGATTTCGTGTAGCGAATCGCCGGAATTTTCTCCTCAATATAAGACAGGAATTGCGCGGCGGTGAGTACGCGTGGGCCGGAGCTGACAACCACTGCGATTAAAGATTGGATGGCAAGTGTTGTGTTGATTAGAAAGAATTTGATGAAGAGGAAAGATAGGAGTTTGAGGACAGAGAAGAGTTGAGAGAGAGATAAAGCCGCCATGGTTGGTACAGAGAAAAAGATTTTTTTTTTTTTTTTTTTTTTTTTTTTTTTTTTTTTTTTTTTGAATACAAAATGCACATAAGAAGTAAAAGATCGTACATCTATATATAGTGATTGAGGTGAATATGACTGGATACATTGATTTTAGATTTGGCATCTTTTATATTAATTTTTTATTATTATTCCTTGACGACACGTTAATATATAATTTTACTTATCTGTGTAAGGAATATTGGAATTTAAAATTAAGATTAAACTCTAAAATTGAAATAGTTTAGGTATAAATTAATATCCATCTTATCCAAATTTTATAAATCAGTCCACCAAATTAAATAATTTATATGAATGACTGATTACATATGACACACTGATAATTCATGCAACCTGTCAAGAATATTTTATTTTTTAAATTGATTTTTTTTACTTTTCTTTGCGTGAGTTTTGTTTTTCTTTTTTAAAAAAGTTGCTAATATTTGAAAAATCGTGTCCTAGTTTTGGAAGTCAGATTTTTTCGTATACGAGGAAGTTGATTGTCTGGTTCCAAGATGTTTCTTAAAGATAAGGCTCCAGCCTCCAGTTCACATGCGTATCTTTTAGCTCAAAATTTATCTAATAATCTTCATCCTAAAAATTATATCATAAATATTTTATTGAGTTTCAAAATAGAAATAAATCAATTTAGATGTTCAAATTTCAACTCAAGAAAGCGAAATTAGGGGTGGCCATATTACGGTTTCGGGAACCGGAACCGGTGGTTCGAACCGGTCTTGAACCATAACCAAAACCGGTGAGAACCAAAATTAGTCCGAATTAGAATCAAAACCGGAGATTTTTGGTTCGGTTTCGATTCCAGTTTTGTTGGAACCGCAAACCGACGGTTCCACAAACCGGTCGGAACCGGATGGAACCGTTGGTTCTCCGGCCGGTTAGAATCGCCGGTTCGAACTGGCGGTTCTAGCCGTTAGAAATTGTCAGTTTTTTTTTTAAAAAAAATTATTGTGAAATCTCTTAATTACCCCTCCCAACAAACATAAACGGCTACATAATGGCTAGTTTCAAGGGTATTTTTGAAAAAATAATTTTTTGGATTTATTATAAATAGCTCATTTCATTCAATGGATTTTTTTTAAACTTATGTTCAAACTTTTTTAAACAAAAAATAAATTCAGTTGAAGACTTTTTTTTAAAAAAATAATTAAGTTCAAGTCTTTAAAAAAATTTTTTTAAAAAAATAATTAAGTTCAAGTCTTTAAAAGAAATAAATTTAATTGATCCATTTTTAAATAATTTTTAGGTGTATTTAGTTTTTAGAGAATAACTTTCAAAATTTCATTAAAATTGTTGAAACGGCTCTTCAAAATAGTTGAAATGTAAAATTATGCGATTTGCTTTTTTTTAGAAATAACTTTCACAAATTTATTAAATTTTGAAAACCGGTCTTCAAAATTTAAAATTTAAAATTATGCGATTTGCCGAAAAATCGATCGGAATTATCAGTTTTGAAACCGTACCGGAACCATTCGGTTCCAAATCGAAATCAGAACTGAAAATTTTCGATTCGTTTCCAATTTTAATTTTTTTGGGACCGGAACAGGTTCCAGTTCCGTGGCCACCCCTAATTTTATTTGCCCACTATAATAGTGGGCAAATAAAATAAATTGCTGCAAATGATACATAACCTGAGTGATAAAGCTTAGATTGTCAACCGTTAATGTCTAGTCAACAATAGCTTTTGAGATAGGAGTCGAGTGTTTTGACTAAAGTTAAAAAACTACTGTTCCCTCCGTTAATGTCTAGTCAAAAACTACGGTTCCGTGTTCCTTCCTTCCAAAGAAACAATTCGATTTTTATTTTCATACAAATTAAAAAAATAATTATTATTATAATTAAAAAATAATTTTATTTATATAATTTTTTTATTATGTCCATCTTAAATAATACATGAGCAATATTATATTGAAATAATAAATAAAAATTAATGAAAATCATTGAAAATAAGATAAAATTTAATAAGAGTATAATAGACAATTTAAGGATTAATTATAATCTAAAAAAGAAAAATAAACTATATTTTGAGACAAAACAAAAAAAAAATATAAATTGTATTTTTGAAACGGAGAAAATATAAACATTATTTATTTTAATATTTGATGACATGCTAATAAAATATAGTTTTTGCAATAGTTAACAACTACTAAATTAGTTAATTTTCTTAAATATGACTTCGGTGATGTTTGGTTGGGGGTAAATTGACTAAGAAAGTGGAACTTTTTGAAAAATGCATAAAATGCTTGTGTTTAGTTTGCACTATCAATTCTACTTTCTGGAAAGTAGATCATCCAACTTCCCTTACACAATGGAAGTAAGTTCCTTAGATATGGGATGAGAAATTGCACTTCCCTAATTAAGTGCAATGCATTACCAATTTATTCTATTATTTAAATTCACTCAAATTTATATTACATATATTATTATAATTTATAGTTTGAGAGCAATTTACTTTACTGGAAGTTTATTTACATACCAAACACACACAAATTATATTTTACTCAAAAATAATTTTTTTGGAAGTGTACTTTCTGAGAAGTATACTTCCGGAAAAATTAGCTATTTTGAATCAAACGAGGTCTTAAAAAGTTAAAACAATTAGTACGCAAATTGAAATCTAGTTTATGTTTGACCAAATTAATTAATTTAATAGTTGTTTTAATAGTTATTTTAATAGTTGTTAATTATTTTAGTAATCTATAATTTACTATCATTCATTGAACATTAAAGTGTACCACAGCGATGGTTTATGTTAAACTTTAAAATGTTAGTATAAAACATTGAAAAGCTTACCAAAGAGAGTCTCAGCAGCTCTTAGTTACTGGGATAGCTATCAACCCTGTTCTAACAGTGTTAGCTACTAATTGCCATCTGTTTACTCATTTTATTTATATTTTATTACAGATTATACATAGATTTTCTTTCTATTTTTTCATAGATTCTATTGAGTCGCCAGACAGGAAGTCTTGTTTAATGTGGCCCACACGAAAAATTGGAAAAAAATGGAAGCAGATGTGGATGAGATATTCCGTTCCAAGTTTGCAACAGTATGGAACAAAAACCCTTCCCTGGATAAGATAGTGGGCCATATATTTTGGTGGACCTTTGCTTTATGATAACGTGGTACTGCCAGTTGGTGGGGAGGAGCAGCGCTGGCGGAAACGGCTGGAAGTTGCCATCCATGTGGATCATATCGTTATCCACCGCCTCTGCCAACCGTAAACGCGGCCGCTGATTGCTATTTATTTATTTTTGAAAAGAAAATAATTAAAAAAAAATTTCACAATAAATCATTTATTAAGAGATAGCAGTCGATCTCTTCTAGCTACTTCTCCTACAATACAAAAATAGTCAAGGTAATTTGCAATGGACGTCCTAATTTCTGTGAAGTTACATGAGCTCTCTTATCTTATGACGTTGAATATATGCGAGGCCTTGAGGGTGCTCTGCTATGGTGACTACTGGTTCATATATTAGCCTGAGTAACTGGTTCTGTATCTGATTTAAATGATTGATGTATTTATTTATGATTTACTGTTGATTGATGCTAATAATAATTATAAGATTTTTTTTATAAATAATTTTTATGGAATCTTGATAATTTTTTTTTTTTGGGAAATTAACCCTTATATAGAAAATCTACATTTATAAAATAGCGATGCCTTTTATGGAATCTTGATAAAAATACATTTGTTTTGTAAATTTGTGGCTGAATCATAATTTTTATAAAAAATATCACTTTTTACAAAATAGTGATATTTTTTATAGAATCTCTTGTTAAAAAAAATATATATATATATATATAATGTATTTTGAAATAGTGATGTCTTTTACGTGATCTTGATAAAAATATATTTTATTCCGTAATTGATTTACCTTTTATGATGAATTTAGAATGTCTATCTGTAAATTATTAATTTTTACAAAATAGACTATGTCTTTTGTAGAATCTTGATAAAATCACGTTCTATTTTGTAATTGATTTACCTTTTATGACCACTGTGACTAAATCATTAATCTTTATAAAAATAATATCACCTTTTATAAAAGAATAATGTTTTTTTTACGGAATCTTAATAAAAATATATTTTATTTTTTAATTCATAGTTAAATGTTAATTTTTAATCCTGATGGTGAATGACAATGATCATTTCTTCCTTAATTAGAGATTTTGAATTTAAACATTGAGTATGAAATTCTTTTAAATATTTTAGAAGAAATATTTTGCTCCTTCGTGAATCTGTTCGACGCAAATCCAAGAAATAAAAGGCTTATACTTGGGATAACATAAATTTTAAGCCCTACATAGAAAAAAGGTTCGAGCTTGAAAGGATTTCAAAAAGATTTTGGATTGATATGTAGTATCACACCAATAAATATAGTCTCCCATAAGTCTATTAAAAACATCTTACAATCAAATTTACCTCCAAAAGCTTTCATTTCTTTGACTTGTGCTTGGTATACATAATTGTACGGTACATACTGCGACTTTTCAACTCACAAAAAGGAAAAAATAATTATAAAAAGTGAGATTAGTTGCTTCTTAATTGTGTTTTACTCTTGGATTTTACGGCAAGGTGTCCCCTCTTCCTTCTGGAAATATTTAAACTTTAAGCTTTTTCTAGAAAAGAAAGTTCTAAAACTTAAATTTAAAGGCTATTATATTATGTATTAATTTAAATATTTAAATTCAAACTATTTGCGTTTTATTTTTCTTTTTTTTTTTTTTTTGATGACCTATAAATTGAGAATTAGTTTGATTATTTAATCTAATTTTAAACTTTATCTTAAAATCTATTATTATATAAGATTATAAATGAGTTAAGTCGTGAAATTGGACTTGATGTTGAGAATCTGGGCTCTAAGAGCAATTCATTAAATCAAATTTAATTACATATTTAATATTGGACTTATAATGAGTTGGACTTATGTTTAACACAAAATGACCTGGTTGGTTTACTCTTCACATTATATGCCTTTTTAGTATTTATCCGATGTGAGATTATCCACGTACTCCAACATTTGATGGTAACGTATATAATCAAACTCAAACTTGAGTCATCTAAATTATATTTTATAGATTCATTCATAAAATGAGCTCGATAATTAAACAAGTTCAAACTTAATTTATATGAGGTTCTCTTGTTAATAAATGAGCTTAAACGAGATAATCAACAGCTCAACGGGCAACTTAATTGGTTGATGTATATAACCTTAAATGTATTAATATTTAAATTGTAATTGATTAATAAACTAATTTACTTATGGGCCAAAATTTAAAAACAATAATAATAAAATGAATGGAGAGAAATTATATTTATGACATATATCAAATGTCAGGGTTTAGTCTCTCCCACGGTTCTAGGAGTGAATGGTAGCTCCATTGTCGATTCCACTAAAATCTTTACATTAAAAGTTTGTCGATGGTTGACCAACAACAATGATTTGATTAGAATGGTTAGCAACTTCAATCTTTGTTAACGTGAAAATATAAGTTTAATATTAAAAAATATATTTTGCGGGAGAGTAAAAAACTTTTACTCTCTATAGCTTGAGGGAATTAAACCTTTTGATTATATATTTATTAAGTATAATAATAATATATATATATATAAAATATTATCAATCATTAAAAAATAAATATTAGTTTTTTTAAATCAAAATGTAAGAAAACGCTTTTATTGAATGTCCACAAATATGTCAACTTTGGTATTTTTGTCTTTACTTATAGAATTTTTATCTATGTTATCGAATACATAAAAAGAAAAGCTAATACTTAACCATTTGAATAACATTTCAAATTGGATAATAGTCTTGATACTAAAAGCTTAAATTTGATAATTTCACACATACGGCAGAATAAATGCACTATATCTAAAACCTCAACATTTAACATATTTTTATACTTTATAGTTTATTCTTAAACTTCCAAATGTTCATACTATATTAATATTTTATTGATGTTGTATATTATGTAAATTAATAAAATATAATATTGTTATTTAATTTATCACATGCGGGACGATAAAAATCCATAGTAACGGTAATTTATAATTGTACTAGAATATCACTCTTAAATTCACATTAGAGCCATCATTCAATAAGCCATCAAAGTATCACAGGGTTTATCTAATCATTCTGTTTTCTTCTCTTACAGAATTGACATTGGAGTAATGGAGAATATTTCAAACCACATAATAACTATAAAATTTTAAAAAATTATCTTTCAAACCTTTATACATTTTTCTTTCGTCTCTCCCTCACCGTAAACTCACCAATACAAACCATTTTTATTTACCACCAACATTTCAATTCAATTTCTCTCTTCTTCTGAAGTATTAAAATTTTTCATAAAACAAAAATTAAAATGAACATAAACAATTCTCTTTGATTTCTTTTTTTTTTTTTTTTGACTTGCATGTAATATTACTAGTGCCTGATTAAGTTTTTCTAATTCACGATTCAGTTAGTGCTGAATGCCTGAATTACTGGGCTTACTTTTTTTACCGCAGAATTTTGTTTTTTTCTTAGTATTTTCCAACTTGGATTCTCTTTTTTTGGGGAAAAAATAAGGGAAAAAAAAAAAGGGGAAAAAAAGAAAGCCTAAGAACTAAACATTCACTCATCTTGGATAGCTGACCTCCACAAGAACTCAATAGAAGCAGCGAAGCTACAAGATATCTTGGAGCGGGCCTGCGAAGGAAATGAACACCAACCAGTTTGCTTCCAATAATGGAGCATCCAAGCTAGCTCACCCATAAAAAACTCTCCCTTCGTAGCCATTGGCAAATAGTAGCATTTTCAAACAGTTCATTATATTCGCTATATGATCCTCTATACAAATTCATGTCCTAGGAAAGCAAAAAAATATGGTATAATCTTTAGGCTGTATGAAAATTCGAATGTGAAGGTAATTTGTTAATGCTTTTCTTAAATAGTTTTTTTTTTTTTTTTTTTTTTTTTTTTTTTTTTATTTTTCTTTTGTAAAGATGAACTATTTTGCTAAGAGATTTCCTTTTCAAATTAACTCAAGGCAGACACCCTTAAGTTTTTGGCTCAGACACTCGACAATCATTGGGGTCTTTGGATCAGAATCCCAGATCCTGTCAATTGCATTGTAAATTTTTGTCATTTCTGCCTATAATGAATATCAGATTATAATTTCTATATACTACTCTAGATTTAGACATTATTAAAGTTTCCTTTGAAAGAATTTAGACATATTAATTACAAAATTATAAAATAATATCCTTTGTTCATAAATCTCTTGACAAAGAAAAAACAAAAAGGGCAATTATTTTTTCTGCATATCCTTTTTCATGCTTTATGCACCTTTTATTGTTCAGGGTTCCTTAACGCAAAACACATTTAGATCCTCAACAAAAACGTATAACAAGACTTAATAAGCACTTCTATACTGAAATTTTCCATATAAGATAATTAATTTTTCTTAGCTTGGAGATTCATAACCCTGAATGTTTCTTTTTCTGTTTGGGTTTGAAACAAGTAATAGGATCGAGGAAAAATTGGAAACTGTATCTCTTGGAAACTTCCACCTTCCCTTTTGAACGTGAACTATAGGATGGATCCTAGTTAGCAGTTGGCTTGTGGATCGGGGATTGATTCGGGACTTACGAGGGTAGATGAATTTTCTAGATTTCGTTTCTCATTTTGGCTCTTGGTCTGTCCAATTGAGAACTATAGGCAATAATGGAAGGGATTAAGCTTAGCTTAAGCAACGGGGTATTAGCCATCTCCTTGTTGGAAAGGTGATGTTGGTGGTGGTGTTGCCCACTATAAGTGGACCCACTCACATTTGAAAAGGAAATAAATAATAATAATACATAATGAATAAATCAGCGGTTGTTTCTTGCAGTCCAAAACCATCCGCGTGAATGAAAGAAAGGAAAATCAAAGGGTTTGATGAAAGGCAGCTATTCTTAGCGGTGATTGCGCTATTCAAAGGTTGGTAAAGAGCACCTCATCTTCTTAGGCGATGATAGCTGCATATCTCGCTATACCTCTCCTATACTAATAGGAGAGGAGTTGCTCGTTTCACGTGTCGAGCCACAGATTCAGTTTTTCTGTGAAGAAATAGATTTGAGAGTTTATAGTTTAAGAAAGGTCTTAACAACTACGGGTTAGAAAATAGTGAAGATTATTAGCGGCTGTTTGGGAAATACTTGTGCAGTGTCACTGATTTTGTATTACTCTCGTGTAAGGCCTACTTATTTTGGTAATATAAGAAAGAATTTAATCGGAGTTGTCGTGGACTTAGCCTTCATCAGTTAGGGTGAATCCACGTAAATCGTTTGGTGTCCCATTTTAATTCTTTTCCGCTGTTATTATCTATGTCTCTGTAACTTTTATTGCCGTTTGTATCCTAACAAGTAACGTTCAGAGCTGCGTTCAGCTCGGTCAGATAACGGTACCGGTCTTGTGATATATTTGTGAAAATAAATACACCAACGACAGACGATGAGAAATATTACGACGAGTCCGTCTGGTGCAGTCCGCTTCGGAAAGAGCGTTGGCAAAATCAAACCTAGTCGGTAAATAGTAAAATAGTAAACTCCGGGTTGATGGTGAAGTAGGTTCTTCTTGGCGTGTTGCTGAGCCGTCACTCAGTTAAGCCAGCACTATTTAACGTATAGTTACTAATTCACTGCATTACAGATACTATCAACGCATAAGGTTAACTATTCACTAATAGTACTTTTCACGTGTACAGTTACTATCCCCCGTATACTGATACTGTTGCATATACGGAATACTTTCACTCAAAATTATGGAGGCTAGATGAGCAAAATGATCAGTCTAATGCGCAAATCTACGCATAATGGATGAATAAAAGAAGTAGATTCCTTATTGGTAACCAAAGATGCATCTGCCGTGTTTGGTTAAGCCGATCACCGAAGACCAAGACCTGATGAAGAAATGGCTTTCGATGCACTGAGAGTTTTGTTGCGTTAAATTCGACATATTTGTCGATGATTATTGTACAACCACATCGTGTACTGAAGACTTACCTAGAAACATTATGGGAAAAGCTGAACAGGCTATATGCCTCAAAATCCCGGCATACATACCAATATTGTAATTTGACAAAGCTGATGAAATTTCAAAAGATACAACAAGAGGGTACCGTCTGTATGCAGATCATCTTATTGAAATGCATGACTGACTATTCACCAAAGCCTGTAAAGTATGGGCGTATAAAATTTGAATGATAAATATCTCGGTCCTTATGGTGCTCTGCCTCTTACAGAGTCTGGGAACTCTGAAGATATCAACTAACAAAACTCTATCAGCACAGAAGTGGAGTTAAGCTGGGAATTTCTGTTAAAAATGCTGTTCTGATAATGAAGAAATTGAGGATGCAAAGACATGAATCCTGCTTCATCTCAATCAGAGACATTTTTTTTAAGCGCCAGATGCAAACAGAATACAGTCCCAGAGGGAAGGAAGCCAATCTAGAAGTACAAATACAAGATAAGAGCAGAGGTAGATCAAACAAATTACCCAATATTGGTGTGCCATCATTGTGGGAAGAAGGGGTCACATTAAAAGGTTTGCCGGAAGTTAACAGTGATCAGGTAAGAGAGATCAAGAGGCAAAGGCAAAGAACGAAAGAAGCATGATTGATGAAGCTAATGTCATTGCTGAATTCCAAACTGTTCATTAATGACACTATCAATTCTTGCAACCACGAAAGACCAAATTGGGTAATTCGAATGTGGGGCCTCTTCATGAACATCCCCGGAGAGCAGAATTTTTTCATCTTACAACACCAGAAGATTTGGGTGTGGTCAAGATACGCAGACGGTAAACCTGTTGAAAGTGTCGTAACGGAGATATCTCCTGGAGACAGAAAGGGTTCGCAGATTAATTTTACAAAAAGCATGTCGTGCGATGTACCCAGCACATCGCATTCAGATTTAATCTCGGTATGGCAGACTTGAATTGATCAAATTCTGTAGCAGCCTTCAAGAAATGGGAAGTGGAAAGATCACAAAAGGTTCCATGGTGAGTAGCAATGAAAGAATGATGCAAAGCGAGTGACTGCATGCGAAGCTTCTCTGAATGCTTCGTTAATGTAGCAGGGATGACAGTGCCGTTGAATTGTGGCCCATACATAACGACTCAGGGCCACAAATGAGTGAGAAAGGAACTGGACAACTCTGGTCAAAAACAACATTGCTATCGTGGATTGGATTTAAGTCCATTATAGAGAAATGTTCCTGATGATGGCAGGAAAGCAAGAATCAGAGTAGCCTCAAGATTTCTCAGCCTTTCATGAATGAAGAATGTGTAGAATCTTGTAATTCTGTGTGGATGACCATTGACCGATGCACATGGTGGAAGATCGATACTTCGTTACATTTATCGATGACCATCTCTCAGGAAGACCTGGGTATACACTTTGAAGTCCAAAGCTCAAGTTTTAGATGCTTTTTAAACAATTTCCTAAACGTTGGTTGAGCGATCAAGACAGGCAAGAAGCGAAGTGCCATCAGAACAGATAATGTTGGAGAATACGACTGGGCCATTTGATTTGCTTTCTGCAAAGGAGCATGGTATTCGACATCAAACAACCCTCCCAGACGCTGCAGTTGAATGGTTTGGGCTGAGAGGATGAATAGAACTTTGATGGAGACCAGTTTTCGATGTTTACTCCTCACAATGCAAGAGTTGTCTTAAAGATTTTAGGTGAACTCTTCTTACAGCGCATTCATCTCTTATAAATCGTTCTCCTCATGTGGTTCTATTCAGTGATTGATGACTCCAGAAAGAGTATGGCAGGAACAGGATGTTTCCTATGGATCATTCTGCGGGTGTTTGGATGCGAGAAGCCTTCGTGCATATTCTAAGGATGAGAGGTTAAACTTGTGTCAGACTCGACAATGTGTGATTCATCGCTTATGGCCAAGATCAATTTGCTTATAGAATTTTTATGATCCAGTCCAGAAATAAGATGTATAAGACATAGAGAATGCTGTACTTATGAAACATTCAGACTATTGAATGATGTTGAAACGACTTCAGAAGGAAGCTGCCGATTAGATTGAAAATGATTCAACAGATGTGCAAATATGTTCTCCAACCAACAGAACAAAGACAAGTTTTGGAGATGAAGATAATGTTCCACAAAGAACAAGACCAGTAGTTAGATGAACTCCAGAAGTTCTTAGTCAAAAATGATCCAGAAAAGATTTTTGATGGTGTTCATCGTCAGCCCCCAACCAAAGCACCACCGGAAGGTTCTCAAACTTAAAGAAGGTCTCAGTAGAGTCAGACACCCATCTACTAGATATTTAGCAAATGAAAATATGTATTGATGATCTGACGGGGAGACTGAAATGCTGTTAAAGAAGCAATGGAAAGGTGGAACACAAAAGGAACTGGATTGAAGCCATGGCAAGATGAACATGAAATCCTTGCATGAGAATAACAACATTTGAGCTAGTAAAAGTTGGGCCCAAAGCCAAGAAAGCTTTGAAAGACAATGGAGTGGTTCAGGATCAATGCAGGAAGAACACAGCTCAACCCAAGATACAAAC